>JAZHRO010000050.1:6600000-6770000 GCA_037157565.1 Thalassia testudinum | reverse complement strand
TTCTCCTTTTTCTTTTTTTCTATATTTTCTTTTCCCTTTTTTTTCTCTTTTTTTTATTTTTTTTGAAGTAGGTGGCTTTCCTGATCTAAGATTTACCTAAAGGCAGTACAACGAAAATGTTCTTGTGGCTGGGCTCTGGACAACCGACTGATGAGCTGTTACCACCGACAACTTGCCAGCCATACCACCCAAGTCAATCCATTAGCTACCCAATTTCCGTAAAAATCATCGGAAAGTGAGTCAGTGCGAATAGTGTGTAGATGCTTAGCCTTAAAATCCCCCCAAATCAGAGGGAGGGTTGATAAGTCGTATACTTATCATCCCAATTTATTTACCAAATTAAAATGAATTTGGATTGGCGACGACTCGAGACTAAGTCCACATTCGAGTGGACACCCGGGCTAATTAAGTCCGAAGACTTGAAGAGTCTAAGTATTCAGGTCTCAAAGTATCAATTCCTAAAGTTTGCAACTCCTAATGCCTAAGTTCTCGTCTCCTAATTCTTTTTTTTTTTTTAAAGAATCAAATAACAGGAAATTACTGTTACAGCTGACAAAAAGGTTATAAAAATGTCCACCCCCCCATGCTTAGCTATTGCAATGTCCTCCTTGTAAAAAATGAAAGCATGTAGGAGAGTAGAAGTGGAAGAATAGCACCTAGTTTCCATGAGACTCTGGTCAGCTTGGAATAGTCTTTACATGTGCTGAGTTTAGTGCCTTTAGTTGGGTGATGATCAGCCAGTGGTGGTTACGGCAAGGTAAGAGCAACCTTGTCCGAGACGGGTTCAAGGAGTACATGGTCAAAAAAGGGTTTGAGACGCTATCCGTTGACCTTGAAAATATTGCCCATCTTTGGGTTGGAGATTTCAATGGCCCCGTTAGGGAAAATCGGCTCAATAATGAACGAGCTGTCCCACTTAGACCTGAGTTTTCTAGGGAAAAGCTTTAATCGAGAATCGAAAAGCCAGACCTTCTGGTTCGACTCAAAGCTCTTACGTGAAATCATCTGATCATGGAGAGCTTTGGTCCTTGCCTTATAAATTCTAGCATTTTCATAAGCATCATTTATAAGCTCCTCCAACTCAGATAGTTGGAGTTTCCTGGTTTTCCTAGCCAAATCAAGGTCCACATTACATTTCCTGATGGCCCAAAATGCCCAGTGTTCAAGTTCTACGGGTAAGTGACATGCCTTACCAAACACCAGACAGAACGGAGACATACTAATAGGCATTTTGTACGCCGTACAGTAGGCCCAAAGAGCATCATTTAGCTTTTGGGTCTAGTCCTTCCTATCTGGCCTAACGGTTTTCTGCAAAATGTTCTTGTTCTCCCGATTGGAGACCTCAGCCTATCTATTCGTCTGAGGGTGGTAAGGTGTGGAAATCCGATGGTTCACCCCGTATTTCCCCAGTAAATTCCGAAACTGGGCATGAGTGAAATGTGTGCCACCATCACTGATAATTTCCCTATGAACCCCGAATCAACTGAAGATATTTCTCTTTACAAAATCGATGACCACCTTGTGGTCATTGGTTCGGGTGGGAATTGCCTCAATCCACTGGGACACATAATCAACAGAGACCAAAATATACTGGTGTCCAAATGAAGGAGGGAAGGGTCCCATAAAGTCGATACCCCAAATGTCAAAAATTTCGACAAAAAGAATTGGGTTCAGGGGCATCATATCTCTCTTAGCCATGTTCCCGAATGTCTGGCATCAGGTGCATGACTTTGAGAATTCCTGAGCATCCTTAAATAATGGTAGCCAATAGAATATGGATTGCAAGATTTTAGCAGTCGTCTTTTTCCCGGAAAAGTGTCCACCACACGCGGATGTGTGACAAAACTCAAGTATGCTATGGAACTCAATTTCCGAGATGTATCGACGAATAATCTGGTCTGCGTCGATGCGGTACAGCTCAGGGTCATCCCAAAAATAATATTTGGCCTCAGGCACAAGTCTATCCCATTGTTGTTTGGTCCAATCCTAGGGGATTTGACCAACGGCCAAATAATTGACAATATCCGCAAACCAAGGGGTTCGGAAACCCGAGACTGTGAGGATAGTCCCATCCGGAAAAGCATTAGAGATCGGGACATCCGAATGAGGTGAATCAATTAGGATTCTCGAGTGGTGATCCACCACTACATTTTGTGCCCCAGCTTTATCCCTGATTTCAAGATCAAACTCTTGAAGCAGTATAATCCAGCGAATAAGCTGGGGTTTGGCATCCTTTTTGGCCAAGAGATGTTTTAAGGCCGAGTGGTTGGTATAGATGATGACACAAGAACCTAACAGATACGCCCTGAATTTTTCTAAAGCGAAAACTACAGCTAGTAATTCTTTCTCAATAACAGTGTAGTTCCTCTGGGCCTCATCCAAAGTCTTGCTAGCGTAGTAAATCACAGAGGGCTTTTTCTCAATCTTTTGACCCAAGACAGCCCCGACGGCATAATCAGATGCATCAGCCATAATCTTAAATGGGGTTGTCCAGACCGGTGGTTGCAATACCGGGGCACAGGTGACTACCGTTTTCAATAAATCAAATGCCTTACAACATGATTCATCAAACTCGAATGGCATGTCTTTGGCTAGAAGGTTACTCAAGGGACGAGCAACCTTTGAGAAATCTTTAATGAATCTTTTGTAAAAACCCACATGCCCAAGGAAAGAGCGGATCTGTTTTACGGATGTGGGTGGAGGAAGTCTAGAGATAGCATCCACCTTAGCTCTATCAACTTCAATACCCCAACTAGAGACCACATGACCCAGGACAATGCCTTCCTGAGTCATAAAGTGTCTCTTTTCCCAGTTAAAGACCAATCGTGTTTTGATGCATCTCTGGATTTTCAATTCCAGGTTAACCAGGCAAGACTCAAAAGAATCTCCTAAAATGGAGAAATCATCCATGAACACCTCAAGACAATCTCCCACCATGTCAGAAGAGATGTCCAGCATGCACCTTTGAAAAGTCGCAGGCGCATTGCAAAGCCCGAACGGCATTTTACGGAAAGTAAAGGTTTCGTAGGAACATGTGAAAGTTGTCTTTTCCTGGTCTTCGGGATGGATAGGGACTTGGTTATATCCCAAATAATCGTCTAGGAAGCAAAAATATTTTTGCCCAGCTAACCTTTCGAAGATTTGATCGATGAATGGCAAGGGAAAGTGATCATTTTTAGTGGCTGTGTTCAACTTCCTTAGTTAATACAAACTCTCCAAGCAGAAGCTGAATGAGTGGTGAAGCTTTCGCCTTTCTCATTAGTCGTAATGGTTATTCTCGCCTTCTTGGGTACAATTTGAACGGGGCCAACCCATAGACTATCCGAGATTGGGTAAATAATCCTAGCATTGAGCCACTTGATTATCTCCTTCTTGACCACTTCTCGCATATTCGGGTTTAGTCTCCTTTGCATTTCGAGAGAAGGGTGGGATCCATCTTCCATGAAAATACGATGATTACAATAAGATGGCTCGATCCTCCTAAGCTCGTGGATGGTCCACCCAATTGCCTCCTTGTTGTTCTTAAGGACCTTAATTAACCTCAATTCTTGCTCCTTAGTCAAATCAGTACTAATAATCACAAGGAGAGTGTTTTCAGGTCCTAAGAACTCATATTTCAAATTTGTGGGCAATGGTTTTAATTCCAGCTGGGGTGGGTTTAGAATAGAAGGGAGGATGTTGATGAAGATTCATCAGGATGATCCAGTGGAAGAGGCTGGGAATGAACAAAATCAACAGCCTCTTTAGAATGTGGCAGGTCTACCACGGAGGGTTGTGGGTTGGGTTCGCTAAAGCTGGTGGAGTCCTCGAGTGCACTGATTGCCATACAAGTTTCAAGATCCTGATCCTCGAGCTCCTTAATGAATTCACAATCCTCAAATCCTCTTATCACCTTAAAAATATCCAGAGTTAATTTCTTATCCCCAAAGGCAATCTCCATACTACCGCTTTCACAGTTTATGTTGGCCTTGGCGGTAGCTAGGAACAAATGCCCCAGAATGATGGGCGTGTTCCTCAAATCATTAGGTACATCCATGTCAAAGATAAGGAAATCTACAGGAAAATAGAAATCGTTGACCTTGACAATTACATCCTCAATAATGCCTCTCGGTGTGGTGACCGATTGGTCCACTAATTGTAGCATTATTGAGGTTGTCCTGAGTTCACCTAACCCAAACCTCTCATAAAGAGAAGTCGGGATTAGGTTGATGGATGCACCTAAATCCAATAGTGCCCTATCAAAGGTGTATTCCCCAATAATGCATGAGATCAAGGGGGCACCTGGATCTTTTTTCTTTTGAGGAAGGTGATGTAGGATCACAGAACCTGCCTGCTCAGAGAGTCACCTTCCTCGGAGTGGGTTCTCTCGGCTTACGCTTTTGGGTACACAATTCTTTCAAGAATTTAGCATAAGCCAGGATATGCTTAATAGCATCGACGAGTGGAATATTTATCTCTACACTCTTGAATAAATTCAAGAGCTCCTCATTGTTGTCTATGGTTTTCTTCTTCCTAGTTTTCAATAGGGCCTCAGGGAACGAGATATGGGTGGTATTTTCAATTTTCGATTCCTGGGCCTTGTTGTCTTCTTCAACCTCCTCCTCTTTCTCAAGCTCCCCAGGGTTTTGACTTCTAGAAGGTAATTCAGGGTTCTGTGTCTGCTTCCCACTTCTCAAGGTGACAAAGTTTGCAGAGGCATAAGGGTTTGGGTCTTGAGGTGGATTAGTGAAGATTGGAGGGCCTTGGTTGGTCATGTAACCAGAAGAAAAAGAAGATGAGGGGCCCTGCTCAACCACCTGAGCATGTGCATGTGGGTCCCTTTGATTCCCATACCCTTAGGCTCTATTGCCCTAATTTTGCACATTATGCTGGTTGGGTACGAGTCAAGATGGTAGGGATCCGGGTTGTCGAGTGTTGGCAATTAACCCGGATGGCAAGTTATCCAATGATGTCTTCATTTGCTGCATAAGCTGAAGCATGGACCCTTGCATTTCTACCATCTTCTGATTTAAATTAGCCTGCCTTGCAGATTGTTGGGCATTCCAAGATGGCTGATTAACCGGTCTCGGGGGCAACTGGGTGTATACTTGACCCTGACCCATAGGATTTTGAGATGCATAGTTGCTGGGTCGAGATTGGGTCTGTTGCCCCTGATTTTTCCAGGAGAAGTTAGGGTGGTTCCTCCATCCCAAGTTAAAAGTGTTGGAATACGGGTTGGACCTAACATTCTCCTGCATTGCATAAGCATCCTCATAAGACGATGATGGAGAGAAGGAAGGATCAGAAAAATTGGGATCAAAGGCCCCAGTTTGGAATGCATAAGGTTCCGGGAAATCCTGGCTCACCGGTTGAGCCAAATCGAGTTGGTTCACGAATTCCCGCCCCGTGGGAGCTCGTGAGGAATGGAATCCCTAATTTTGGGATTGAATAGGTATAGAAGTGTTTCCTGAATTCCCAAACATCCATTCTTCCATTCTCTTAGCAACCAAGTCCATTTTATCCAGTTTATTACAAATTAATTCCATGTCAAATGAATGAGAATCTTGGATCTCAGTAGCACTTGACCTTGGTTGTTGGGACCGGTTGAATGCATCCATGGAGGAGTGATTAATTGAGTTCTCACTCATTTCCTCAAATATGATTGCACAGCAAAAATACACCAGCAATTGTGCCATCTTGTGCTATTTCCTAGCATTGCCAGTGCATAATAGGCAACCATAGTCGCATTTGTGAAAATACATGCATGCATGCATTTAATTGAGAGGGGAGGAGAGTGAAATAAACGGCCTTGTAATTAACAAATTCTTCAAGCACTGCCTTGCAAAATTTCCATCTTTATTTTTTTTTTCTATTTGACTTTGAATTTCTTCTCCACAGCTGCAAGGCATGGCAGCTTCCTTCTCCACGCCATTCTCTGCAACAGGCTCTCCCTGCCAGCCACATGCACAACCATGCACAGCCAGGGCATGGCTGTGCATGCCTCTTTCCTCTTTCAAAAGAGCTCAACCTTCTTCCTTAAGGCTTAGCCTGGTCAACACCACACAGACAACACCTTCTTCTCCAGGTCGTCTCCTCCCCTCTCCCCTCCATACGTAGCCTCTCTTCTTCCTGAAGAGCCATGCTGCGGGCAGGAGCAACTCACAGTGGTGCACAACCACCACCGTGAGAACCCCCACCGCCCAGCTCATCAAAGAGCCGATGGGCGTGGTGGTTCTCTTCTCTGATTTCGTCGTTTAGCCATTTCCGCCATTGCCGCAAGAGCTTCAAGCTCGGAAGCTCAAGCAGAAGCAGCGGCAGCTAGCAGCAGTGTCGGCCTTCACGCGCCTCAGGTGCCTGTTCCGCAGCCTCTACGCGCGCCAGCAGGCCGCCCTCGCCTCTCTCCACGCAAGTCAGCAGCAGCAGCGCAGGCCACCACGCATGCCAGCAACTGGCACAGGTCTCTCTGCGCGCGCTAGTAGGTCGCCCGTAGCCCTCTCCGCGCGCCCTATCGCGAAGTTCTTCCCGTAGCCCAGCCGGCCTAGTACTTCCACGCCCGCACCAGCTCGCTCAACGGCGCCCGCACTCACGGAACCACCAGCATCCGGTCACGCGAGCCGAGCACACACTGTAGCCATAGTTCACACATTTCAGTGGAACACTATGGCTACAGTGCGGTGACCGGTAAGTTCCTCACTTATCCTGTCACCCGACGCTCTCTCTCCGCGCCGCTACCGGCGCCAACCCGTCTGCGCACACCCACGCCCGTGTCTCTCCCCGCGCCCGCTCCAGCGCCCGCTCTCGCATACGCCCGCCTGCTTCAGCACCCGCGTCCTCGCCTGCTTCTTTGCGCCCACACCCACCTTACCACGCAGCTCAGTGCACTGCGGTTCCTCCCACGCCCGCTCCCTCCTACGTGCGCATGCCTCTTCACGTGCCTATGTGCCTGCGCGTGCGCATGGCCATCAGACAATGGCAGCTACGTTAGGACGACTTAACTTGCCCTCCTCCTCAGCAGACGCTCGCTCTCTCTCTCTCTCTCTCTCTCTCTCTCACACACACACACAGCACTCTCTCACTACTGCAGACACATACACACACACACCCACTTACTTATACACTACTATATACTTATATATATATATATACATATATCTATACATATATTAGTACTTGTATAACTAAGTATAAGTATATATACATATATATATACACATATATTTATACATACATATATATATATACATATAAATACATACATATATATAGATATCTATAACTATAAATACATATATATATATATATATATATCTACATATATCTATATACATAGATACTTATACTAATATATATATATACATATACACATATATATATAACTATATACATATATTACTATATATACATACATATATATATATATTTATCTATATATATAGTTATATATACATACATATATATCTAATTATAAATATATATATATACACATATATATACATCTATCTATACATATATTTACATATCTATATATATATACACACATATATAGCTACATATACACTTATATAATTATAACCATATACATATATATATACATATAGATATATATATTTACATATATACATATACATATATATATATTTTCATATCACCTACCATACGTTGTATCACGGGAATATCTGCACTAGTTGCTAATATTCCCCGAAACACGCGTATAAAAAGCATCTTCGCACACATCTTTCACCCATCCATCCTACACTCCATGAGGCACTTTGTCCTGTTGGTAGCGTTCTCCTAGACGACGATCAACTTGACACCGTGCTACACGCCATCTCCACCTCCACCCCCACCCCTTTATACATATATAATATATACATATATATATACTATATTTACTTTATTTCTATTTCTCTTTCTTGCCATTAGAAAGATAAAAAAATATATATAAAAGAGAAAAGATAATCCTTGACTTGCAGGTACTCAGTCTTGCGACTGGCAAGACTAGTTTTGAAACCCTAATTTGGCTTAAAGCCAAGAACCTGATTTTGAGAGTGTGCCTCAAGGACAAAAATTATTAGAAAAAAAATATTAAATAGAAAAACACCAAAAACATATAAACGAACGGAAGAGATTCGTTGTAGAAAAGGCGTAGAAACTTATTCACTTCTAATCTCACTTCCCTAAGTTTGACCCTGGGCCTAAAAGTGACCAAGATAAAATCAAATAGGCCAGGTAAAAAATTTTATAAAGAGATGGTTAGGCTCAATTTAGGTTAACCACTATACTCATTTCAACGATAAAATCGCCATATTAACACAACCTATCCGAGTCTACATCATACCTTTTCTAGCGTCATTGCCGGGGAAGTGCAGTCAAATAAGTTTCTACCCCATTCCTTTAATTTTCTCTTCTCACACCCTTCTCTTCACGAGTGTTTTTGTTTGTTGCTGTGCAGGTGAACCTGTTGCAAGGAGAAGGCAGGCAGACGAAGTCGGAGACGTGGGCAGATCCAAGGCGGGAATGAGAGCGTGAGGACGCTGGCACCGCACTGGAGCTTCGCACACTTTGCTGAACAAGTAGGTCTTTCTTTCTTAGCAACTTAGGTTAACTTGTCACCTTAATAAAAAATAAATAAAAATTTAAAAAAAAAAATTAGAAAAACTTCTTAGGATCTCTTGGGGCAAGTGGATTAAAAATCACTTGTTTGATTGTTTGCAGTCACTCCCACCGCCCCAGGATTTCCCACCAAACTTCGCATAGCGAAGATCCAAGAATCTTGATTCTTGAATCTTTTGCCGTGTGAAGTATTCTTTGAGGCAAAAATAAATAGATTGATTGCCATCCCTCTTTACCTCATTTATCTGCATTTCGGGATCACCTTTTTGGTGGGGAGACTTGGAATTGAGTTGATTCCAACCCCACCACGACCTTTCACGTGCCTAAGATTCGATCCCGAATACTTCAACCCCAACAATTTGATTTTCTTTATCTTATGGTTGAGCCTTGTGTAGTGAAATCATTTTGGTGATTGGGAGCACTTGAATTGAAGTGCTTTGGCTCCCTTTCACACTAATCTAAAATTGATTCGTGCATCCACACATAGAAATCTCCATCTAGGGAAGCCCATTGCATTTTAGCATGTATTAACCAACTGACATTGAAGAAGGGTTTGTTGGGCTTAGAAGAAAACTTGTATTCTCTCAAAACCCGGAGATTGGTTGAATTGGTATTTCAGCCAAATCCTAAAATCCATACTACTTAAGGCTGAATTCTAAAAACCATTCACCAATTAAAACTTCAATTCGAGGAGATTTCCCCGTTGCATGCTTGGTTTACACACTTTGTAAAATCAATCACTTGGGCATTACCCATAAATAACACCCTTCACATTCCAGAAGCACTTGATCCTAAGCCTTTAATTAAAACTGGTAGCAACTTGACCCTTATTAAGGATTGGAGGTCTAACTACTGCATGTAGCGCCTACGTGCTGGTGAGGGTTCCCGCGTGCTATCGGGTGTCTAAGACTGATGCAAACGGCCTTTCAATCTGGCCTGGTGGTTCCGCGGTGCTCGCATTCGATTCCGTAGGTCGTGATAGTAGGTAACTTAGATCTTTAGGTCTAAGGGCACACTATAGAGGTTAGGAATTTGATTGTATTGATTTGTCATCAAGTGTACCTTTGCGGCATCATTTCTCTCATCTCTTTTCCCTTCGTATCCCCCCAATTCTTCCTGCGGTAGTGCATGTTTGGGAGGTCACAAAACCCTGAACTGTGTGAATTGCCTAATAATTTTAGAAAAGAAGCCGTATCGTCCTCCTCCTCCACAAACATTGCTGCACGCCCACCCCCAAATCCCGAGGGAGGAAACCGCCCTCAAAACCCACCAGGTGGTGGAGCCTTGGATCCCACAATCTACCTCCAAGCCCAAATGGAAATGTATAATGAACAATTGAGGCCATTAGGGAAACATTGGAGGAAATGCAGAACCCTCCCGAACGGGAGGAGCCTAGGTCTCTTAGCTCCTATCAGAATCCCATTGCTACAGAGACCATAGGACAAATTCGGGTCCCCATGGGAGGGGACGACTTTGAACTAAAACATAACATAATTGGCCTGATAAATTTTCACTTCCATGGTCTTGCAAGTGAAGATCCTTTTCTCTACTTGGAAGACCCAACCCGATTAACTGAAATAATTAAACTAAGAAATATCGGGTTACCTATAGTCCTCATGAAAATGTTCCCGTTTTCATTGCTGGATAAATCGTCGCAGTGGTTACGCACCCTTGGGAGAACCATCCACTCTTGGGAAGAGATGCGAACAATGTTTCTCAAGAAGTTCTTCCCAATCGGGCGAACCAATGCGCTTCGCCGTGCTATCACTTCATTTACACAACAAAATGGCGAACAGTTTCATGAGGCATGGGAGAGATATAATGACCTCCTCAGGAAGTGTCCGCACTACAGTCTGCCTAAGTGGCATATAGCCCAGATTTTCTACTATGGGCTAAATGAGAATTTGAAGTAGATTGTAGGCCCTTCCTACGGAGGGAATTTTATGAATAAAGATGAGAATGGAGCATTCGAATTATTTGAAAATATGAGTGAAAACTCAATAAACAATGCCTCCATTGTCACCTTTAATCGTACCAGCCTACCCCGTAATGTCAACGAAGTTGACACGGGACCCTCCCATTCATCCACTGATCTCAGCCTTATCGCACAGAAATTGGATGAAGTCTCCGTCGTGCACAAGAAGCTGGACGAGCTTCTGGCCAACCCTGCCCGTTCTATGGCAAACACCCCTACCTCACCACTTCGTCACAATTCCAATTCTTCCAATACCAGGCTTATTACGAGAAACCCCGTAAGACCTTCCTTATCGAGTGTCGTGCCGAGAGATTCGGTAAGTCATGTGGATCTAGCTTCTGCAAGCCAATATTTTGACACGGAGCACCAAGCCTCCGTGTGCTCGGATGCATATTTACATGCGGACGTGTCTTCTGGCATAGAAGACGCTTGCGCCCTGGGGAACAACCCATTCTCTGCCACTTATAACCCAGGGTGGCGAAATCATCCAAATTTCGCATGGTCCAACAACCCGCAGTGCCAAAACCCCTCGGGTGGACCAATGCGACCGTCCGCACCCATCATCCCAAGGGCCCAGTCTAATCCTATGGAAAATCCGGCATCGGATCCTTGCGTACCGCAAGCAGAACACGCATCAAGTCCTCTTGACAACTTGATGCGAATGACGACGGAAATGTCAAAGCACCATGAAGAGAACATGACCTCTCTTTAGCACCAATTGGTGCAGTAAAATGCTGAGATCAGTCAACTATGCATGGCATCTCGATCTCAGGGCACTCTTCCAGCCCAACCTGTTCCCAACTCACAAAATTTCATACCCCGTGGTCCTCAACCACAGGTACGACCTTCTCAGGGGCAGGTTCATCAGATTCTGCAAGCTCCGAGCATTCCACCAGTATTTCAGGCTAATCCCGCTGCAGCACCTCACTCATGTCCCTATTGCAAACCCTCCCCCGCCGTATGATCCCACTGGACCAGCATCATCCAATGCGATCACTACGAGGAGCGGTAAGCAGACTGTCGATTCACCTCGACCTGATCCTGGCCCGTCTTCTTCATCGCCCTCTCATTCGGGATGCGCACCGCATTCGCGAGAGGACGATACACCCAAATTGGTACCAGAATCAGTCCCATTCCCTGAGGCTCTACTGAGGGAGCCTAAAGGCAAAAAGAAAGATATGCAGGCCTTTGATAACCTACGTAATTTGTTCGGGGATGTTGAAATCAAGGTACCCCTGCTCGAGGCTATCGACCACATACCTATTGTCACCCAATTTTTCAAAGACTACACAACACCCAGGCGATAGTCAAAGAAAACTAAGAATCCGGTGGTTCTCTCACCTCATGCTAGTTGTGCTATACTGTCAAACCTACCACCGAAGCAGAAAGATCCGGGTACACCGCTTATTTCTTGTAGCATCCAAGGATGCAATTTTAACCATGCCTTGCTTGATCTAGGATCTTCCATAAATCTCATATCGACCATCATGCTCGAAAAATTTTCCTTGGGAAATCTGAAACCCACCCCTGTCACGTTACAGTTGGCAGATCGTTCTGTCAAAATCCCAAAGGATGTGGTGGAAGACGTGGTGGTTAGGGTCAACAGTCTCTGTTTTCCTGTTGACTTTCTTGTTTTAGATATGGAAGTTCCTAGCTCACTTTCTGATTGTCCGATCATCCTTGGTCAACCTTTCTTGTTCACAGCCCGCGCCCATATCAACTGCGAGTCGGGCTATATTGAGATTGTCGTTAGATCTGAAAAGCTCAAGCTTAACATCTTCAAGGCAACCAAGAACTTTAATTGCGATTGCATTGAGGATGACACGTCTAACGAGGACATGGCCGTCAGCACGTGTATCAGACTAATTAGGACCTATTCTGACTGCTGCGGACTGCCTTTAAACACTGATGATTGCCTGACCGACACATATTGTGACGTTCCCCCATCCCTCCCTTGTCCCATACTTTCTCCTGACCAGACTTCTGACGAGGTTTTCTCCGCTTCCCATACCTCGTGGTCTGAGTCATATCCGGGCTACTCACTGCCGGTCCACACTCTTGAAGATCGGATTGCTGTTTCTTTCTTGGCAAATCAGGCGGAGTTGCAACTCCACACTGGGACCTTGAGCCCGCATGCTACCCATTGGGGCTATTCCTTTTTGGATCCATCTATCCAAGAAGCCCCTCTTCTTGGCCAATCTGAGGGCCAACTTCTTCCTCCTGACTTGTTCTCCGATCCACCTGGGACACTCTCGTCCCAAGAAATGCCAGACCTTTCACCATCTACCTAGTACACTTAAGTATGTTTTCCTGGGACCAAATGAAACTCTCCCCGTAATCATCAGTTCAAAATTGACCAGGGAGCAAGAGTGCAAACTAACTGAGGTCCTTATGGAACACAAGGTAGCCATTGGATGGCCTTTATCTGACTTATCTGGCATTAGCCCCTCCTACTGCACTCACCGTATATATACGGAGGAGGAGGCTCGACCTTCCCACGAGATGCAGCGATGTCTCAACCCTAACATGTGGGAGGTCGTTAAGAAGGAAATTATTAAGTGGCTAGATGCAGGTATAATCTACCCGATCAGCGATAGCCCCTGGGTGAGTCCAATTCACGTTGTGCCCAAAAAGGCAGGACTCACCATCCGTGTCAATGACAGGGGCGAATCCTTCCCTACACACACTCCTACATCTTGGAGAGTGTGTGTAGATTATAGGAAACTCAATGCTGCAACTAAGAAAGATCACTTTCCACTACCTTTCATTGACCAAATCCTGGAGCGATTAGTGGGAAATAAATTTTTCTATTTCCTGGATGGATTCTCAGGATATAACCAGGTGGCAATTGACCCCCGGGACCAAGAGAAAATCACTTTTACCTGCCGCTTCGACACCTTTGCATTTAGAAGGATGCCGTTTGGACTTTGTAACACGCCAGCAACTTTCCAAAAATGTATGCTGGCGATATTCCATGACATGGTGGGTGACATTCTCGAGGTCTTCATGGATGACTTTTTGGTCTTTGGACCATCTTTTGATGACTGTCTTGCCAACCTGACCCGTATCCTTAGGAGATGTATCAATGTAAACCTCATGCTTTCCTGGGAAACAAGTCATTTTATGGCACACAAGGGAATTGTTCTCGGGCATATCATCTCCGATAGGGTTATCGAGGTTGATAGAGCTAAGCTTGATGTAATTACTGATTTACCTATGCCTGGCTCTGTCAAACAAATCCGCTCCTTCCTGGGACACGTCGGTTTTTATAGGAGATTCATCAAAGATTTCTCCAAGATTTCTCGACCTTTAACTCATCTCCTATCGACCGACGTACCCTTCGATATGGGCCCCGACTGCATATGAGCATTCACGCAACTGTGTAATGCGGTCACCAAGGCCCCTATTCTCCAGCCACCTGATTGGTCCCTCTACTTTAAACTCATGTGTGACGCTTCCGACCTTGCAGTCGGAGCCATCCTGGGACAAAGATGCAATAAACACCCCTTCGTGGTGTACTACGCTAGTAAGACGTTGGACGAGGCTCAGCGTAATTATACTACCATTGAGAAAGAACTACTGGTGGTCGTCTTTGGGCTGGAGAAATTCTGCTCTTACCTTCTGGGCTCACACGTTATTGTTTTCACTGATCACGTAGCCATTCGCCATCTCATGCACAAGAAGGATGCCAAGCCTAGATTGATTCGTTGGATCCTTCTGCTCCAAGAATTTGACATTGAGATCCGCAATAAGGTCGGAGACCAGAATGTTGTGGCTGATCATCTTTCCAGACTGGACCCTGACCATATTGGACTTACTCTGCCGATCAATGAGATTTTTCCCGATGAGCACCTATTGGCAATTAATGTGGCAAGTGGACCTTGGTATGCCGACATTGCCAATTACCTTGCTTCTGGATCCCTTCCACGTGCTGGCCTAAAAACCAGTGCGAGCGCCTCATGGCAGAAGCAAAGTATTATTTCTAGGATAATCCACTTCTTTTTCGGATAGGTGCTGATCAAATCATCCGTCGCTGTGTTCCTGACAGCGAATTCCCTAGTGTGCTATCCTTCTGCCACGATCAGGCCTACGGAGGCCATTTCTCTGGGAGGAAAACTGCAGCCAAGGTGCTGCAGTGCGGTTTCTTTTGGCCCTCCCTTCACCAGGATGCACACAAGTATGCCAAACATTGCACTAGGTGCCAATCGTTAGGGTCAATGTCACGTCGTGACATGATGCCCTTGTAATCCATCCTAGCTGCGGAAATCTTCGACATTTGGGGAATTGATTTCATGGGTCCCTTTCCTCCTTCCAATGGCTTCGAATTCATTCTCGTGGATGTTGATTATGTTTCAAAATGGATCGAGGCTATTCCCACGCGCCGTGCTGACCATGTTATATCCACTCGATTTGTCAAAGACCACATCTTTACGTGCTTTGGGACCCCTCGTGCCATTATCTCAGATGGAGGAAGCCACTTTACCCATGCATCTTTTTGGGCACTTCTGAGGAAATACGGAGTCCACCACTGTATCGCATCTCCATATCATCCTCAGATGAACAGCCAGGCAGAGGTGTCGAACCGGCAAATCAAGCAAATTCTCCATAAAACGGTTCGGCCTCACCATAAGGACTGGTCCGACAAGCTGATTGACGCACTTTGGGCGTATCGGACCGCCTTCAAGGCTCCCCTTAGTATGTCTCCTTATAGAATCATTTACGGGAAGCCTTGTCATTTGCCCGTGGAGTTGGAACACCGCGCTTATTGGGTGGTTCGCCAATGTAACCTTGACCTAGACCTGTGTGGTCGAGAAAGGAAACTCCAACTCCAGGAGCTGGAAGAGCTCCGTCGTGAAGCCTATGATTCTACCTTAACTTTCAAACAATGCACTAAGGCTTTTCACGACAGCCATATTCGGTGGAAGGAATTTGAGCCATCTCAGCAAGTTTGGCTCTACAATGCCCGGCTCAAATTCTTTCCTAGGAAACTGAAGTCCTATTGGACTGGTCCTTTCCTGGTCTCGAGGCCATTTCCCAACGGGGCCGTTGAGATTGAAGATCCCAAATCTGGGCATAAATTTATGGTCAATGGGCAGCGTTTGAAACCCTATCTTACTCATGAACCTACCCCCATTGGAGAAACTGTTGCCCTGCTGGAGGGTAACTAATTTTGTGCCTCATTTTGAGTCCAACTGGGGACGTTAAATTCAGTGCTCGTTGGGAGGCACCCCAACAACACTCCACCACTGTCACGTTCACTGCAGTTTCACTTCACCACCCACCATCCACCCACCCTACCACCCTGCTGTATACCCTGCATCTCAGCTCTCATTACCCAATCTTTCATCCTTCCTCTACCCTACCCTGCATGCATATGAGGACATAGCATTGTTTGGCATGGGGGGGTGGATAGGCATCCATAGGATCTGGGTATTTTATGGTATCATGCAGTTTTCATCTATCTATATATATAAATATGTAAAGAAAAAAAAAAGGTGTTTAGTAATGATCTAAAGGCTGAAACAAAAATACAATAAGTGTTTATGGATATTCAACCACTATTTTGAAGACTTTCCAGGCCACAGAAGCTTGATTCGCTCAGGCTCGGCTTAATTCACTTGAGCATTGACAAGATATATCGGAATCTCTCCTAACTAAGGACGTATTCTTGTACCTGAGACACCAGTACAGGATCCATTGGTTTGCTTCTACCCGAGAGCCTAAGTAATCTTGGTTCACACTACACATATCAAGAAAGACCAGGTGAACATAAGATCCAACCCTAGTGTTCATTAGGGAAGGTGGAGTCCTTACCTGTGCACGCAGGTAGACTTTTTATCCCTGGCTTTAGTCTTGTGTTTAGGAGAGACTCTTTCCACCAAAAAGGAACTCTCCCACCAAAAGAAAAGTGTGCTCCTCCAAATAATGTTGCAAGAGATATACTGACACGTGTTTCAAAAAAAAAAAAAAAAGAGAAGATGCAAATAAGTCAGTATATCTCACAAATGTCTGTAAAATCTTCCTACAAGAAAGTTCTTCAGGGAAAATACCCTGTTTTCTTTGAGCCACAAATGTCAGAAAATGGGAGTTGAGTTTTCCATCATCTTTTTAAGGGTCAATCCGAAGACACGAGCTAAAACTGGGACCAACCTGCACTTAAAAATTCGTGAAACGCTGGGCTTGAGTCTTAATGTTCATCTGGTCAGTCTTGATCTTCACTAAGCACAAGACATAATCTCTTAAGCTCTCGAGTACGGCAAAAACACCCTGGGCCCTGGAAGTCGTACTTAAGGTTTAAATATCAAGAGACCTGGTTAGTCGAGAGATGATCTATGTCATGTGAGACTTAAAGTACTGGTAGTCTTCTCTGCAATTGGTTCTCACAATATCCAACAATAAACACACCTATGTCGCCTTAGAAGAAAATCTTCAGCTTATGATCATTTCTAAATAAAATGCAAAAAAATGTTCTGCTAGAGACTAACAAAAGAAAGGCATGGGGGTATAATTGCACAGCAAAAATACACCAGCAATTGTGCCATCTTGTGCTATTTCCTAGCATTGCCAATGCATAATAGGCAACCATAGTCGCATTTGTGAAAATACATGCATGCATGCATTTAATTAAGAGGGGAGGAGAGTGAAATAAATGGCCTTGTAATTAACAAATTCTTCAAATGCTGCCTCGCAAAATTTCCATCTTTATTTTTTATTTCTATTTGACTTTGAATTTCTTCTTCGCGGCTGCAAGGCATGGCAGCTTCCTTCTCCGCGCCATTCTCTGCAACAGGCTCTCCCTGCCAGCTTCATGCACAGCCATGCACAGCCAGGGCATGGCTGTGCATGCCTCTTTCCTCTTTAAAAAGAGCTCAACCTTCTTCCTTGCAACTGAGCCTGGTCAACTCCACACAGATAGCACCTTCTTCTCCAGGCCGTCTCCTCCCCTCTCCCCTCCATACCCAGCCTCTCTTCTTCCTGAAGAGCCACGCTGCGGGCAGGAGCAACTCACAGTGGCGCACAACCACCACTGTGAGTCCCACCGCCACCCAGCTCATCAAAGAGCTGGTGGGCGTGGTGGTGCTCTTCTCTGATTTCGTCGTTCAGCCATTTCCACTATTGCCGCAGGAGCTTCAAGCTTGGAAGCTCAAGCAGAAGCAGCAGCAGCCAGCAGCAGCGCAGGCCTCCACGCAGCTCAGGCGCCTGTTCCGTTGCCTTTGCGCGTGCCAGCAGGCCGCCCTCGCCTCTCTCCGCGCAAGCCAGCAGCAGCACAGACCACCGCGCAAGCCAGCAGCAGCACAGACCACCGCGCACGCCAGCAGCCGACGCAGGTCTCTCTGCATGCACCAGTAGGTCGCCCGCGCCCCTCTCCGCGTGCCCTGTCGCGAAGTTCCGCCCGCAGCCCAGCCGGTGTAGTCCTTCCATGCGCGCGCCAGCTCGCTCAACGGTGCCCGCACTCATGGAACCGCCAGCACCCGGTCGCACGAGCCGAGCGCACACTATAGCCACTGTTCACACGTTTCAACGGAACACTGTGGGTACAGTGCGGTGACCGGTAAGTTTCTCACTTATCCGATCACCCGGCACTCTCTCTCCACGTCGCTACCGACACCAACTCGTCCACGCACGCCCACGCCCGCGTCTCTCCCCACGCCCGCTCCAACGCCCGCTCTCACGTACGCCTGCCCGCTCCAATGCCCGCTTCTTCGCGCCCGCACCCACCTCACCGCACAGCACAGTGCGCTGCGGTTCCTCCCACGCCCGCTCCCTCCTACGTGCGCGAGCCTACGCACCTGCGCGTGCGCATGTCCATCAGACGACGGCGGCTGCGTCAAGACGACTTAACTTGCCCTCCTCCTCAGCAGACGCTCGCTCTCTCTCTCTCTCTCTCTCATAGCACTCTCTCACTCCTGCAAACACATACACACACACATACTCTCTCTCGTACACACACACCCACTCACTTATACACTACTATATACTTATATATATATAAATATATCTATACATATATTGGTACTTATATAACTAAGTATAAGTACAGATACATCTATATATATATATATATACATATATATACATACATATATACAGATATCTATAACTATAAATACATATATATATATATATGTATGTGTATATATAGATATATATATGTATATATATCTATATATACACATATATATATATATATATATATATATATATATATATATATATATATATATATATATATATATATATATCCACATATATCTATATACACAGATACTTATACTAATATATATCTATACATATACACATATATATATAACTATATACATATATTACTATATGTACATAGATATATATATATATAGTTATATATACATACATATATAACTAATTATAAATATATATATATACACATATATATACATCTATCTATACACATATTTACATATCTATATATATATATATATATACATATATATATATATTTATACACATATATGGCTACATATACACTTATATAATTATAACCATTTATATATATACATATAGATATATATATTTACATATATACATATACATATATATATATTTTCATATCACCTACTGATGAGAACCTCATCCTAAACCCTAAACTAGCACCATCTAACCCAGATTTGCAAGAAAAAGCTCCTACATAACTATAGAAAGGCTTGACTCAGAGAGATTCTGAGTTTGTGAAGAAAATAGGAACTAAGGGGTAAAAATGCAATTTCACCAGCTCAATCTGAAAACAGGGTAACTCAGGGTCCAAACATAGGTCAAACTAACCTAATAAGAAGAAAAGTGGGATGAGTTGATCCAATAAGGGCTACGGCAACTCCAAGGAATTAAATGACATCCTGTAACCCTAAAAACAAACCCACTTCAATTCATGAGGTTCGAGGCAAATAAAAAATTGACTAAACCCTCTAAAATTCATATAAAAATAATCTCTAGGGTTTAGAACCTTCAATTTGGCCTTAGGAACCCATTTTGACCTACATTGAGAACCATGCCTAATTAATGACTTAATTTGGGTTTTTATGCAAATTGGCCAGGCAAACAAGGTCTGATCTAGAAATAAAATGCACCATTAGAATCCTTAGATCCTAGTTATTCATGTATAAAAACTTGAGCCTAAGGAAAGACCTTCTTGACCGACTTTACATTTTGGTCCTCATCCAATACTTTTTGACTCTCAACTTTTGAAACCCTCGCATTTTGGCCCCTAACTCTTCTTCATTCTTTGCATTTGGGTCCTCCCTGCAAAACCCTGAGCAGCGCCATGCTCCGGCGACTTTGCGCGGAGCATGGTGCCGCACAAGGTGAGGGAGACCCTCTGCCAAGACAACTGGGGGTTCCCTACAACGTCTGCTGTCGCAGGGACACCCCCATGGTCTCTGCAGATGCCCATACCACCCATGTGAAACGACGTCTACTGTCGCAGGGACAACCCCATGGTCTCTGCAGATGCCCATACCTCCCGTGCGAACGCACGGAAGGTATGGGTCTCCATCTCCGACCGTCCTCCGGCGAGGGAGGCACGTCGCCTCCCTCCGCCCTCCTCTCTGATTTCACCTCTATAAAAGTCACCACCGTCTGCCGCACTCAGTAGCTCGGTTCTCATGGAGAATCACCCACAGCTTTCCTCTCTTCCCACTCCGGCAAAAGCCCTCCAGCTCTGGTGGTTCCTCCTCCTCGTCGCTCTGCCGCAATACCAGCAGTAGAGCTGCCTTCACCCACTCTTCCCGTGTCGCACCGTACCCAGTGCGCTGTCTCCCTCTCTCTCCTCTCCGTTGCCCCCTCTCTGGGCACCTTCTTCTCCAGCGACAGTCGATACGACTGCCGCCCTGATCCATTTTCCGCTCGTCCCTCCAAGTAGGTACAGTTCTTTCCTTTCCTCCCCTCTTTCTTTTCCCTACTTCAATTTGCTCAACCACCCTTCGACCATGCCTGATCGCCCTCACCTTCTCCATCTCTGGCCAACCTCCGGTGACTCGCTCCCATCATTCCACCACTCCACACGACTCGCCGACTGACCCAAAACCTCCGCCTCTTCACACTGAACCACTTCCGCCCCTTCATTCCCTGCCATACGCTACCTAAAGACCCCCTGAGCAAACCCATTCTCCCAGCCACAGTCCGACCCAGGGCAGCCCCTGCACGCCGCCCCATGCCTCGCCTCCACCCGCACGAGCTTCGCCGCACTCTAGTGAAGCTCCCTGCACCTTCTGACTACGCCGAGAGGCTGTATTTCTGTGAACAGGTTCCCCATCCTCCGCCGCCATTGCTGGGCAGGTGGAGCTTCTTCCGCCTGCAGCTGCAGGGTCGCCTCGCCCAGGCTTGACTCTCCAGGACGCGCACTTCACCCCCACGCACCTGCCCAGGCCTACAGCTGGGGTGAACGCCTCGCAGCAGCCACGATTGCCTGCAGCTTTCTCAACTGCAGGCGCCAAATTGGGGTGGGACATTTAGTCCCACCTCGATAGATTCTGAAGCCGCGCACCTGCATAAATTGTAAAAGTGCTGTAGGCTTATCGCCTCAGCACACGGGGTGAGGTCCCTCTCACCCGCTTACCCAGCCTCGTCCGCGACCACCCCCCCCGCGGACTTGGCCTGACCCGTTTACCCGACCTGCACTCCTCGCCCACCACCGCACGCTGGTGGGCCTGGACCCGGGCGCGACCTGTACCCGAATACCCGGCGGCTCTGGGAGAGCTATCCTACGAGCGAAATCTGAGAGAGAGAGATGCGGGGGAGGGTAGGATTAGGTTTTGCCCTCTGACCAATCTGTGAGTGTGCAGGCAAAAAGCAGAGAAGAAGAAGAAGAAGAGAAAGAAGGAAGAAGCACAGCCAACGCCGTGGCTGCTTGAAGCAAGGCAGAAGAAGAAGGACTGCGAGAAGAACAAGAAGAAAGAAAGAAGAAAGGAGGACGCACTGTAGCAGAGGCTACTTAAGTCGTCTGATTGAAAAATCAGACGACGCTCTGCAGAGAAGAAAAAGAAGAAGGAAAGAAGAGCAGGCATCGTAGAGAAGAAAGAAAGAAGAAGACAAAGAGCTGAAGGAGAAAGAAGAGAGAAGCAGAACACGAAGAGAAAGAAGAAAAGCTTGGAAGCAAAAGAAAAGAAACAAGAGAACAGAAGAGAAACAAGAAGAAGAAAGAAGAGAAGAAGAAAAAGCCAAGAAGACAAATCTCTCTCTCTCTCTCTCTCTTTCATTTTTGTAATAAAAACATTGTACTTCTAGAATATAGTTTGCTCCCTGAGTTCGACCTCGGGAAAGCTTTTATTTCCGAGTAACAAATTGTATTAAACTGGTAACCACTTCTCTATGCTATACTACGAAAAAATATTAGAACTACAGACGAGAGCAAGCCAGTTTTTGACGCCGTTGCCGGGGAGCAACGGCTATTCTAGAAGTTATAAAAGTTATATTCATAAGTTTCTAATAAACTCTATCTCTCTTTGGTGCAGGTATAGGAAGAAGGAAGATGCAGCCGCACCACAGCCACTCCAAGAACAGGTAACTTCCTATTAAACCCTAAAATTTGAAAGAGGAAAAACAAAGAAAAACTAGGTATAACCTGTCTTTCATACATAATAATAGCTGCATGTTCTCAGAACCACTATTCCTGCACACAATTTTAAAGGTAATTAAGGGCTAACACCTCCTTGCCTGAGCCCTAATTACCCAAACAAGGAGTTAAATGGACCAAGTAGAGCCAACATAAGGTCAAACATTAGGATTTTAGAGACACACCCCTTAATCAAGAATTAAGGAAATCCAAAAGAGGTGTGCCCAAGCCATTGATTGAAAATAATTAATAAGAAAAATCCTAAACAATTGGCTCTCTCTAAACACTTGAATCCTAAAAAATAAGGCCTAAATTCTCAAGGGAACCACTGGGTGAAGTTGACCCCTAGGGCCAACCAACCTTCAAATTAGGCCACCTTGTTCACAAAAACACCTAAGAGTTCAAGTGAAACCTTAAGCACCTTGATCTTAAAATAAAAAAGGTAGACTTAAGAGGTCAAGATCCCCATTCTGGTCTACCTGGAACCGCAGTGACAAGAGAGGTCGGGTGGGGGAAACCCTGTAACCCGTGGGGACGCTCTACCATGTAGGGGTCTTCGCGGGACTCACCCTCTCTGGCTACCCAGGTAATTCTCAGGTGGACGATCTTTCTGATCAAGGGGTCCATCTGCCCCGCACCTCTATAGTCACCCAACACATTTTTTGGGTGTCTTGATTGGGTCCAGCACCTTCTAAACTCCTCTATTCCAACAGTGCATGAACGGTAGGAGATCCTTAAGACCACCCTTAAGATCTCCTTTAGGAATTCACTCTCGTCAAGGCCAAACCTCGATGCCAATGTTTGAACAGCAACCCTACCACATCATTCTCTCATCTAATTCTGAATCAAGCTCTTCTTCTTCCCCCATCATGGCTTAGCTAGTTGAGGAAGAAAACAATCTGGAGCACCAGCTCCAGCGACTCAATGACCTCTTCCAAAACTTTGTGCACCCACTTCAGCGTCCTATGATGCGGGACCATTATAATCCTGCTGCAGTGGCCATCGAACCTCGAGTTAGAATCCCGACTCGAGGACCTGATTCCAAATTGAAGCCCAACATGATTCATGCTATACCTAAATTCCATGGGCTTAATTCCGAAGATCCCTTCCAACACATCAAGCAGCTAAAACATCTGGCCCAAACTTTTGGGTCAGATGCGCAAAATCGGGATATTCTTCTCATGAAGATGTTCTCCTTTTCTCTTATGGACAAGGCCGCTCATTGGTATCAAACTCAGACCCGGCCGATCAACACTTGGGAAGAACTTCAGTCCGAGTTTTTGAAAAAGTTCTTTCCCGTTGGTCGGACCAATGCCTTGCGCCATCAGATTACTCATTTCACTCAACAAACAGGGGAACCTCTCCATGAGGCATGGGATCGTTTTCAAGATCTCATGAGAAAGTGCCCCCATCACGGAGTTCCTAAATAGGAACAGGTCCAATCTTTTTACCAGGGACTCCGTGAGGACATCCGTCTTTTCGTCAATGCAACCTACGGAGGAAATATCATGGGTCAACATGAGGACACCGTGTGGGAGATTCTCGAAAACATGTGCGAGAACTCCATCAACAATGACTCCATGGGATTATTCGACAGGACGAATACCCGCGCATCGACAAATCTTAGGGGAGCACATGAGACGCAGAGCCTGTCCGCATCAGTCGACTTGGAATTAATGGCCAGTCGATTGGACAAGGTCTCGATTATTGAAAAGAAGGTGGATGAGCTGACTCAGCACCTGCAGCGAGCCACCTCTGCGCATAACCCCTTTGCACAGCCTCCTTCCACAAGGGAAACTGTGCAAAACATTCTCCATCGATCTTCTCCTAGGATGGATCCATCATCTGAATCCTTGACCAGAGGTCCTTCCGATTCTTTCTACACCAGCCTAGGGAATACCATCCCCTCTTTCTCTGACTCTCTGGAGGTTCCTCAGACCTGCGAGGACCTCAATGCCATCCAGAATGACCCATTCTCCAATACCTATAACCCTGGATGGCGAAACCATCCCAACTTTCAGTGGGCGGGAAATCCCCAAACCCAAAGACCACCCTTTCAGCCCCGCCCACAACTCCCTCATCCTTACCAGCTGCCTCAGCCTCGGCCCAACCCTACTTATCCTTCAGGGCCAAATCAGGATCAAATGTCCCTTATCCTTCAGACTCTGGCTGACATTCAAAGAACAAATGCGGCTATTCAAAAGCAACACAAGGACGAACTTACAGAGGTCCGAAACCAATTGGCCCAGTTGGTAAACTCTCGCCAGCCAGGCACTCTTCCTTCCCAACCTCTTCCTAATCTAAATAATGTGCCAACCCAGCGGTGCGTTATGAACCCAAACCCGGGCCAAGCCCATATGATTTATCAGGCCCCCTCTGTTCCTTCATCCAACGGGATAGAGGCTTCCACTTCTTTTGCAGGTTACCAACAGCAACCTATCTTACCCAATCCCAACCAAAACCAGGCAGGACTTAATTCCGTAACAAGCCGTAGTGGTAAGGAAACCCAAGACCCACCTCATCCAAACCACTCCAAGCCTGATAGCGATCCCAAGCCTAGGACAGTAATCCAGGACGTTCTTACCCCTATCCCAGATCCAAGACCTGGACCTATCCTAGAAGAACCAACCAAGATCCCATTTCCCGAGGCCTTGACCAAGGGAAGGAAGACCACCAAGCCTGTGGCACCTGAGGAGGACCTGGTCAAGCACTTTGAGCAGGTCCACATAAACATCCCCTTGATGGATGCAATCCGCCACGTACCGGCTTACGCACGATTCTTAAAGAATGTGTGTACACCCCAGCGTAAGCTGCGAACCAAGAGTGGGGGTCCAATTATTCTGTCAGAGCAAGCCAGCTCTGTTATCCTAAGTAGACTCCCACCCAAGGCAAAAGATCCTGGTACTCCCCTGATTTCCTGCAAGATAGTTGATACCCAATTTGATAGAGCTTTGCTAGACTTGGGTGCATCCATAAATCTGATACCCACATCCTTACTTGACCATCTAGAAGAATCTTAGCTAAAACCAACCGAGGTGACATTACAATTAGCAGATCGATCTATAAAGTCACCAAAAGGGATTCTCGAGGATGTTATTGTAAGAGTGCGGGATTTCTATTTCCCTGTGGACTTCATAGTCTTGGATATGGACGCACCAGAGAACCCTAGGGATACACCAATCATTTTAGGGAGACCTTTCTTGGCTACTGCTAGAGCCAACATTAGCTGTGAGGAGGGCCAAATAGAGCTCAAATTTGGGAATCAAACCTTGAAAATTGATATATTTAAGGCCCAACAAGGAATCAATTGCGATGTCATCGAATAGATTTGTGACATTAGGGCTTTGGTTGATGAAACACACTTCCAGAATGACCTGATTATACCTCATCAACCACAGAAAGCTCTTGACCCACAAACAGAGGAGTCGAATCCAGATGTAAACAACCTAGTAACTCCTACCCTTGAACCTCATGTCTATACTGAACCACCCGCCGCTGCTGATAACCCTATCGTTGAGTTGAAGCCCCTTCCTGCTCACTTAAAATACATCTTTCTGGGTTCTAATTAGACCCTCCCTGTGATTATCAATTCCAACCTCAATCCCGAATAGGAATCCCGTCTTATTACTGTCCTCCAGCAACATCGCAGAGCCATCGGGTGGACTCTCGATGATTTGACTGGAATAAGTCCCTCTTATTATACTCATCATATCTATTCAGAAGAGGGCGCACGACCTTCTCATGAGATGCAGAGACATTTGAACCCTAATCTGCAGGAGGTCGTGAAGAAGGAGATCATCAAGTGGTTAGATGCCGGAATCATCTACCCGATCTCCGATAGTCGTTGGGTGAGCCCGATTCAGGTTGTTCCTAAGAAGGCAGGACTCACCACTATAACGACCGAGTCCGGAGAAATCATTCCTACCCGATTAGCCAACGCGTGGAGAGTCTGTATAGATTACCGCCGACTCAATTCCTCCACGAAGAAGGATCATTTCCCACTACCTTTCATTAACCAAATTCTCGAGAAACTAGCGGGAAATAAGTTCTTCTGCTTTCTTGACGGGTACTCCAGTTATAACCAGGTGGCAATGCATCCTGAGGACCAAGAAAAGACCACGTTCACCTGCCCCTTCGGAACATACGCTTTCCGAAGGATGCCTTTCGATCTTTGCAATGCACCCGCTACCTTTCAGCAGTGCATGCTTGCCATATTCTCAGATATGGTGGGTGATTATCTGGAAGTCTTCATGGATGACTTTTCGGTCTTTGGAGAATCATTTGACGATTGCCTCCAACACTTGGTCCAAATACTCAGGCGGTGCATCGAGGTGAATTTGGTTCTTTCCTGGGAAAAGAGCCATTTCATGGTGCCTGAGGGAATTGTCCTGGGACACTTAATTTTAGAAAAAGGCATCCAAGTGGATCGAGCTAAGGTTGATCTGATCTCTCGCCTTCCTATGCCTAGCTCGATCAGGGACATCCGTTCTTTTTTGGGGCACATCAGTTTTTACCGTCGTTTCATTCCGGATTTCTCGAAAATCGTGCGCCCCTTGACTTCTCTTCTCTCTAAGGATGTACCCTTTGAAATCTCCAAGGAATGCACACTAGCCTTTGAAAACCTACGTGACCGAGTCACCCGGGCACCTATCCTACAATCCCCTGACTGGTCTCAACCCTTTGAGATCATGTGCAATGCATCTGATTTCGCTGTAGGAGCGATCCTGGGGCAAAAAGTTGACGGGAAACCCGTGGTCATCTACTACGCTAGCAAGACACTTGACGAGGCTCAGGGTAACTATACGGTTACGGAGAAAGAGCTGCTAGCCGTAGTATTTGTCCTTGAAAAGTTTCGATCATATCTCCTGGGTTCCCATGTCATCATCTACTCGGATCACACGGCTATAAGGCATCTCCTTGCCAAGAAGGACGCGAAGCCCCGACTAATTCGTTGGATTTTGCTGTTGCAAGAATTCGATCTTGAGATTCGCAACAAGGCGGGGAAGCAGAATGTGGTAGCCGACCATCTGTCCCGTCTTCCTTCGGAGATTACCAACCCTTTCGGACCCATCACGGAACACTTTCCTGATGAGCACCTGCTTGCTGTTGGTACTAGGCTTCCATGGTTTGCTGATATAGTAAACTACTTGGCATCTCATTAGACCCCATCTGATTGGCCGAAGGCCAAGAAAGACAAATTGCGTTCTGATACCAAGTATTACATCTGGGAAGATCTGTACCTTTTCCACATGGGTGCTAATCAAATCATCCGGAGATGTGTCCTGGAAGAGGAATTCAACAATATCCTCTCTTTCTGCCATGACCAGGCATATGGTGGCCATTTCTCTGGGCATAAAACTGCATCAAAAGTCCTTCAGTGTGGCTTTTACTGGCCTACACTATTCAAAGACGCATACAGTCACTGCAAGGCGTGCAGTCGTTGCCAGACCTTGAGCAACATGAGCCGTCGCGACATGATGCCTTTGCAGCCGATTCTCATATGCGAAATCTTTGATGTTTGGGGGATTAATTTTATGGGCCCCTTTCCTGCTTCAGATGGTTTCGAGTATATTTTGCTTGCTGTGGACTACGTGTCCAAATGGATTGAAGCCATACCGACCCGAACCTGTGATCACAAGATTGTTCTCAAATTCATTCATCAAAACATTTTCTCAAGGTTCGGAATTCCCCGTGCTATAATCTCTGATGGAGGGACCCACTTTACAAACACTCAGTTTAGGTCATTGATGACCAAATATGGGGTATCTCACCGAATCTCTACTCCTTACCACCCCCAAACTAATGGTCTAGCTAAGCTGTCAAATCGGGAGATCAAGAAGATCCTGCAGGTCATTGTTCGGCCTGATAGGAAGGACTGGTCGTCCCGACTTCCGGAAGCATTGTGAGCCTATAGGACCGCCTACAAAACCTAATTAGGCATGTCTCCCTTTAGACTGGTATACGGAAAGGCATGTCACCTTCCCGTAGAACTGGAAAATAAAGCCTATTGGGTAGTACGGAACTGTAATCTAGATCTTTCGAAGGCTAGCACCCATAGAAAACTCCAAATCAGCGAGATCGATGAATTACGCCTAGACACGTATGAGAACTCGCGAATCTACAAGGAGCGGGTTAAAGCCTTCCATGACAAGCATATCTCGAGAAAGATCTTTCATCCTGGTCAGAAGGTCCTACTCTTTAATGCCCGACTCAAACTTTTCCCGGGAAAGCTGCGATCCAAGTGGGTCGGACCATATTTAGTCTGACAGGTTTTTGGAAATGGAGCTATTGAAATCAGTCCGCTCAGCCACGATTCCGAACCTTTCATCGTGAACGGTCAGAGACTCAAGCCGTTCATTGATGTGACTTCTGCTGATTTGGCTGAATCATCTCTTATCCTCGATTCCCCTTGAGCTTATTGCGCCCAATCGATGGCGTAAAACTCAACGCTTAACAGGAGGCAGCCCGTCATTTTCTGAAAATCTAAAACCCTTTTCACACTTTTGTGCACTTAAAGTTCACCCTTATAGACAGCCGGCCCCACCTCAGATGCTTGCATCTGAGATTAGAAATCATCCACAGAATTCATCCCTACCCATTCACTCATTAAAACATCTGTCTTAAGGAATGAACTAAGTAAATAAAAACCCCGTAAGTCATAATGAGGACATTGTAAACCTTAGGCATGGGGGGGTATAAAAGTGCAAAACTTGTAAAAAAAAGGTTTTAAAACAAAAAAATTCACATATGCCAAAAACACCATAAAAATTTTTAAAAAAAATTTCAAAAAGAATAAAAAGAATAAGAGGAGAAAGGAAATTTTGTGGGAGAAGGGAAAAGAAACAAAATGAAAAGGAGCATAAATTGAAGAAAAGAGTGATAGTCCTTAGTAAGAAACTAAGGAATTGACCTAAGTTCTAGACCTTATTCAAGAAAAGAAATGAAAAGTGCATGGTGAGATTAGTAAGAACGCAAACTTTAGGCATTCTTGGATAGACTCTTAGTACCCATTAAGATCTAGACATTCCTCAAGAGGTTGAGGAAAATGAAAAGCCTAAGTATTAGGTCAAAGGCTTAGGGAGTATTTGACCTCATTAACTAACTTATGGTTTACGGGACTCAGTAACTTAAGCACCCCAACCTCACGCACAGCCTGGTTCAGTAAGCATAAAAATCAAAATCACACAGAAGCGTCACAAAATTCTGAAAAATACACCTAGAATAGGAGCGGCCGATCAACACAAGTTGATTTGGACAAGCTCCCAGTGCGGAGAGGCGGGAAATCCCCTCGAAGATGCGTAACAAAATATCATCTCCTCGGTGCTTGTCTCTTAGGATATTTACATATCCTACTGGGGGCATGTAAGCACTCTGTTGGTTCAAGATTCCATGGATGGCATTATCACGAAATGTCAATTGCCAGGGTCTGAATTCGGCCACGGAATACCATGGATGGGATTATCTCGAAATCTCAACAGCCAGGATTCCAGGGGTTGCCATGGGTGGTGCTATCTCGAAACATCGATTGCCAGGAACCCTTGAGGATTGATGATGGGAGCAAGGAATCTGATACAGACCGTGTTGAAAAGCCAATCCTAGGCTAGAACTAAAAAGAAAAAGAGAGAGAAAACTCTCCAAATAGAAAAAACTTTCTACCTCTCTCTCTTACAAAACGCACTGCGAACTGAACCAGGGCTAAAATCATTTCAAGCATAGGGTGCTTTAACCACGAAGTCCAATAGACCTTAGGTTAGTTCTTGTGGGCCTTAAAAACCTTTGCCAAAGACTGAGGCTAAGGCTAGACAGATCTGGATCTTGGTTGGTACTAGAGTACCTTTTAAGCCTATGGTCAGCATTCTAACCTAATCTAAGTTCAAATGAAAAAGCACTTATCTGAAGTTGTTAAAAACATCATGGTCTAGAACAAAGGTCAAAACCTTAGGTTTTTATTAAGGGACTAGCAAAAGCTAGGCATGGGGGTATGACGAGAACCTCGTCATAAACCCTAAACTAGCACCATCTAACCCAGATTTGCAAGAAAAAGCTCCTACATAACTATAGAAAGCCTTGACTTAGAGAGATTCTGAGTTTGCGAAGAAAATAGAAACTAAGGGGTAAAAATGCAATTTCACCAGCTCAATCTGAAAATAAGGTAACTTAGGGTCCAAACATAGGTCAAACTAACCTAATAAGAAGAAAAGTGCGATGAGTTGATCCAATAAGGGCTACGGCAACTCCAAGGAATTAAATGACATCCTGTAACCCTAAAAACAAACCCACTTCAATTCACGAGATTCGAGGAAAATAAAAAATCAACTAAATCCTCTAAAATTCATAGAAAAATAATCTCTAGGGTTTATAACCTTCAATTTGGCCTTAGGAACCCATTTTGACCTACATTGAGAACCACGCCTAATTAATGACTTAATTTGGGTTTTTATGCAAATTGACCAGGAAAACAAGGTCTGATATAGAAATAAAATGCACCACTAGAATTCGTAGATCCTAGTTAGTCATTTATAAAAACTTGAGCCTAAGGAAAGACCTTCTTGACCGACTTTACATTTTGGTCCTCATCCATTACTTTTTGACCCTCAACTTTTGAAACCCTCTCATTTTGGCCCCTAATTATTCTTCATTCTTTGCATTTGGGTCCTCCCTGCAAAACCCTGAGCAGCGCCATGCTCCGACGACTTTGCGTGGAGCATGGCGCCACGCAGGGTGAGGGAGACCCTCTACCAAGACAACCGGGGGTTCCCTGCGACGTCTGCTGTCGCAAGGACACCCCCATGGTCTCTACGGATGCCCATACCTCCCGTGCGAACTCACGGAAGGTATGGGTCTCCATCTCCTACCGTCCTTCGGTGAGGGAGGCACATCGCCTCCCTCCGCCCTCCTCTCTGATTTCACCTCAATAAAAGCCGCCACCATCTGCCGCACTCAGTAGCTTGGTTCTGATGGAGAATCACCCACAGCTTTCCTCTCTTCCCACTCCGGCAGAAGCCCTCCAGCTCCTTTGATTCCTCCTCCTCCTCCTCGTCGCTCTGCCGCAATACCAGCAGCAAAGCTGCCTTCGCCCACTCTTCCCGCATCGCACCGTACCCAGCGTGCACTCTCCCGCTCTCTCCTCGCCGCCGCCCCCTCTCTCTGGGCACCTTCTTCTCCGGCGACAGTCGATACGACTGCCGCCCTGCTCCATTTTCCCCTCGTCCCTCCAAGTAGGTACAGTTCTTTCCTTTCCTCCCCTCTTTCTTTTCCCTACTTCAATTAGCTCAACCACCCTTCGACCGCGCCTGATCGCCCTCACCTTCTCCATCTCCGGCCAACCTCCGGCGACTCGCTCCCATCATTCCACCACTCCACATGACTCGCCGACCAACCCAAAACCTCCGCCTCTTCACACTGAACCACATCCGCCCCTTCATTCCCTGCCGTAAGCTACCTAAAGACCCCCCGAGCAAACACATTCTCCCAGCCACAGTCCGACCTAGGGCAGCCCCTGCACGCCGCCCCATGCCTCGTCTCCACCTGCACGAGCTTCGCCACACTCTGGCGAAGCTCCCTGCACCTTCTGACTAGGCCGAGAGGCCGTATTTCTGTGAACAGGTTCCCCGTCCTCCGCCACCATTGCTGGGCAAGTGGAGCTTCTTCCGCCTGCAGCTGCAGGGTCGCCTCGCCCAGGCTTGACTCTCTAGGACGAGCACTTCATCCCCACGCACCTGCCCAGGCCTGCAGCTGGGGTGAACGCCTCGCAGCAGCCGCAATTGCCTGCAGCTTTATCAACTGCAGACACCAAATTGGGGTGGGACATTTAGTCCCACCTCGATAGATTTTGAAGCTGCGCACCTGTATAAATTGTAAAAGTGTTGTAGGCTTATCGCCTCAGCACACGGGGTGAGGTCCCTCTCACCCGCTTACCTGGCCTCGTCCGCGACCACCCCCCCACGGACATGGCCCGACCCGTTTACCCGACCTGCACTCCTCGCCCACCACCGCACACCGGTGGGCCTGGACCCAGGCGCGACCAATACCCGAATACCCGACGGCTCTGGGAGAGCTATCCTACGAGCGAAATCTGAGAGAGAGAGCGGTCCCCCTCACCCACTTACCTGGCCTCGTCCGCGACCACCCCCCCACGGACGTGGCCCGACCCGTTTACCCGACCTGCACTCCTCGCCCACCACCGCACGCCGGTGGGCCTGGACCCAGGCGCGACCAATACCCGAATACCCGGCAGCTCTGGGAGAGCTATCCTACGAGCGAAATCTGAGAGAGAGAGACGCGAGGGAGGGTAGGATTAGGTTTTCCCCTCTGACCAATCTGTGAGTGTGCAGTCAAAAAGTAGAGAAGAAGAAGAAGAAGAGAAAGAAGGAAGAAGCACAGCCAATGCCGTGGCTGCTTGAAGTAAGGCAGAAGAAGAAGGACTGCGAGAAGAAGAAGAAGAACGAAAGAAGAAAGGAGGATGCACTGTAGCAAAGGCTACTTAATTCATCTGATTGAAAAATCAGACGACGCTCTGCAGAGAAGAAAAAGAAGGAAAGAAGAGCAGGCACCACAGAGAAGAAAGAAAGAAGAAGACAAAGAGCTGAAGGAGAAAGAAGAGAGAAGCAGAACACGAAGAGAAAGAAGAAAAGCTTGGAAGCAAAAGAAAAGGAACATGAGAACAGAAGAGAAACAAGAAGGAGAAAGAAGACTGAGGAACTGGAGAAAAGAAGAGAAGAAGAAAAAGCCAACAAGGCAAATCTCTCTCTCTCTCTTTCTCTCATTTTTGTAATAGAAACATTGTACTTCTAGAATATAGTTTGCTCCCTGAGTTCGACCTCGGGAAAGCTTTTATTTTCGAGTAACAAATTGTATTAAACTGGTAACCGCTTCTCTATACTATACTACGACAAAATATTAGAACTACAGACGAGAGGCAAACCACCTACCATACGTTGTATCACGGGAATATCTGCACCAGTTGCTGATATTCCCCGATACACGTGTATAAAAAGCGCTTCACACACATCTTTCACCCATCCATCCTACACACCACGCAGCACTTCGTCCTGTTGGTTGCGTCTTCGTAGATGACGATCAACTCGACACCGTGCTACACGCCATCTCCACCTCCACCCCTACCCCCTTATACATATATAATATATACATATATATATACTATATTTAATTTATTTCTATTTCTCTTTCTTGCCATTAAAAAGATAAAAAAACTATATATAAAAGAGAAAAGATAATCCTTGACTTGCAGGTACTCAGTCTTGCGACTGGCAAGACCAGTTTTGAAACCCTAATTTGGCTCAAAGCCAAGAACCTGATTTTGAGGGTGTACCTCAAGGACAAAAATTATCAGAAAAAAATATTAAATAGAAAAACACCAAAAATATAATAAACGAACGGAAGAGATTCGTTGTAGGAAAGGCGTAGAAACTTATTCACTTCTAATCCCACTTCCCTGAGTTCAACCCTAGGCCTAAAAGTGACCAAGATAAAATCAAATAGGCCAGGTAAAAAATTTTGTAAAGAGATGGCTAGGCTCGATTTAGGTTAACCACTATACTCATTTCAACGATAAAATCACCATATTAACACAACCTATCCGGGTCTACATCAACAGGTCGTATGCGCTATCTGCATCCCTGTTGAGGAAATTGCCTCTGCAAGAAGCATCCACATGATTACCGAGTTGCTCAACCAACCCATGATAGAAAATCTACACAAGTTTCCATTTCGACACCTCGTGGTGTGGACACTTCCTCAAAAGTTCTTGGAATCACTCCCAGGAACCATGAAATGGTTCCCCCGGCCGCTGGGCGAAAGTGGTAATCGCCCGTCGCAAGGCATTAGTCCTTTCGATAGGGAAGAATTTCTTCAAGAAAGTTGATTTAAGAGCAACCCAAGTTTCAATCGGCCTTCCTATTGTCTGGTACCAATGTGCGGCCTTATCCCTGAGAGAGTGGGGGAAAAGCCTCATGATCATTTGCTCTTCATTCACATTCCTTACTCTGGTGGTCTGAACCAAAGTGGTTTGATCCTTCAGGTGCTGGAATGGGTCCTCCGAGCTAAGCCCATGGAAATGCTTAATCAAACTTAAGACTTGGGGCTTGATTTCTATGTCTCCGGTGAGAATCATGACGTCGAGACGTTCCCCATAGTTTGAAGGATCATAAAAATCCTTCAAGGGTCGAGCACCCTGACCATGCTTACGTTAGAACCATTGCTACATCTGCTATAATTCTTCCAACTGCCTCTGAATCAGCTCCTGTTGGTTCGGAGGTGGGGGAGGTAGTTGTTGATCAGCCATGGGATCCGCTTGGCTATAGCTCAACCTCTGCCTCCTAGAATGGTCTAAAAGTCCTTCCAATCTAGGGCTCAATGACCTCCTCCCAAGCATACACTGGAAGGAAGTCAGAAGGATGGGGAGAAGAGGGAACCCTGCAGCACAAGAATACAGGCCTGTCCTTAGATGGGGTAGCCTAAGGTCTACTGACTCCTAGACTCCATCCTAAGATTATGGACAATTTACTCTACTTATGTCCAGGCAATCCAACCAGCTAGAAGGAGGGACTGGGGAGAAGGTTCTTCCTTTGGCTTGTGCCTCTGGTTCCTAGTGTACCCCCTAGCTGTGGTCATTTGATGCTACTCCCCTAGCTAGACATCAGATTGACTAGTATAAGCAAGTTAATCGTGAATAATCTCAATCTGCATCCCGACGAGCGAATGAATCCTTAGGGCCAACGTCTAATTGATTTTAGTTAGGCTTGGGAAATTGGTGCTCTGGAATGTGATGGGCCCGAAATAGGTTGTGCCCTTAATGATTTGTTTGAGAATGTGTGAATGTGCACAACCAAGAGGTTTTTAAGCAAGATTATTAATGATGAGGTGAGTTTTAGGGTTTGAATCTTGCTTAATAGCTTTTAGGATTCAAATATTAGGTATTTTCAACCAACTTTTGTGAGGCAAACCAAGTTTGTTTTTGAAAACACGAGTTCAAGTATTTTCCTTTAGAAATCAAGAAAAATATGGAGTGTCTGGCTTGACCTAGTTATTGAATCCTATGGGGCAGCTACAAAATGAACCTCTTTTATCTTAGGTGGTGCGGCCCAAACAATTCAATCAATCGGCTCAAATGCACCACCGATTAAGGCACACAAAAAGATAGTTAACCTAATATGATTTCTACTCTTTGATGTGTTGAATTCGTGTACAGGGTCCACAGGTCGGAAGCTCGGTTGAGTAGATGAAAATCAAGTCCGATTATGTGCCTCAAATGTGTGTATAGAGTGTGTGTATTGATTCGTCCCATAGAAAGTATCACTTTTTTTTTAAATACGGGGGTGAAGTGGATGAAGGTGGCAAACACGACAAACAATTCTATCCTAGGGTTATGCAAACAACTAAGTAGATTAGGTCTTGGTTATGAGTGTGGCGAAATGAACTAGTGGGGGGGAATGTGGGGGACACTTACAGAGTACTCTACCTGCACTTTACTCCGATCTACCACACTTGGATCTCCATGCTAGGATACCTGCAAGACAGTAGATCAAAGACAAGTAGGGTTAGTGCTATGTAAATGCAAAGAAATGCAATAACCAATAAAGTAAATTCCATTTCCTCCCCGGCAACGGCTCCAAAATGGTCGGGGCGTGTCTCGCGAGTTAAAATCGAGGTTAGGAGTAACCTGTCGTCAGAGTTGCAAAACACGTCAATCAGATAAAATTTATACCAAAACTCCAAGGGAGTCCCGGGTCGAACACAGGGAGGAGACGTTTACTTTAACTGAAAATCGCGCTTCAATTTGTTTCTTTTTGGTATTTTAGGATTTTGTTATTGTTTTGTATTTTTGTAAGAAGAAAACAAGCAAACAAATTACAAGATAGAGATGGAACAAAAATGGTATAAATATCACTTCAATGTCTATTACAATCAACTATGAAAGCATAAAAAGAGAGGGGGATGAGAGGAAATCTCCCGAATCGGTTGTTTAGCGAGATGACGGTGCCTGGCGAAAGCTCGGACGAAGGAGGTGAGGAGCAGGATGACGAAGGTGAGATGCAGGAGGACGTCGAGTAGAGGAAAGCTTCGGCGTGGCTCCAGAATGGAGGTGAGAAGACGGAGATGATATACTATAGGAATGGAGGTGGGAGGATGGTCCAAGGCGACCTATGAATGGGGATGGGAAGTTGGAGGAGCATTTGGTGGGGCAAAGGTTCGCTATACTAATAGGAGCCTTAGGAGATTGAGACCAAGCTCTAACAGAGCATTGGTAGGCTTGCTAGAGGTTGGGAGTAGGTGGAAGTAGAGTAGGTAGAGATGGCTTGGAAGGGAGGTGATGTAGGTCCTTTTATAGTGGAGGAGAAGAGGCTAAAAATGGGTAAAGGACCTTTAGCGACCTCCAGACTGTCGCTAGAAACATTGCTGTAGATAGCTCACATCCGCTCACGCCCTTAACTGGCTTTGCTAACTTGTAATGAAGTAGCAACGGCTATAAGCATCGCTGTAGGTCAACCCAGCTGTCACTGAAAGCTGGCATCAACTGCGCACACGCCCTCGCTGCGTTGCCACCCATCACACGCGCTGATCGCGCGGCATCCTGCTGGTGTGCGCACTAGCGTGTGCTGGCGTGCACGCGAGCTGCGCTGCCACTTTTGCTTGCATGCGCTGCTGCCCAGCTAATTTGAGGATTGGGGGGTTGCGAGGATTCGAACCCACGCCCCTCCTTTGAGAACCGCCGCTCCGACCATTGTGCCAAGTCCACCAATGTGTCGTGAGGAAGAGCCGCAGCTGCATGGTGAGGGCAAGCTCTTAGCTGTTGGATTCTCATCCAACGGCTGAGATCATTTGATGATCGGACTTTTTAGAAGTGGCGGGTGGCATTGGGTGCCCCAGATGGTGCCACATGGCACCATATGGACCATCCACCCTTCCTTGCTTGTAGAGGATGCCATGGTGCTCAGATCGAGGAGATTTCTACGTTGTCGGACTGCGATCGTCACTCCGGATCCATCTGTACGGTCGGATTTTTCATCTGAAGTCCATAAGGATGTCGCATTGCCTCCTGGCCATATAAAAGTGAAGGAATTAATATACAAAACATACAACTATCCTTAATTCCATGCAATGGATGTTACACAATATTTATAACATGATATGCAATGCTAAGCCTTGGAACTATCATAAATAAGCAATTTATCATGAATTCATGTGTGTTCATCATTATCCTTCCCAAACCTACAATGATTATGGATCTCCATCCTTTGATGACCAAACCAATCCAACGAACAATCAAGAAGGATATACTGATTATAACACCTACCCTCACCAGTATTCCACTGAATATAGGTCGCCACCATCCTTTGAACAACCTAGAATGACCTACTTTCAGGGAGGTGATGAGTGGCTACTCATCATGGCTAAAAAGCTGAAGTTAAGCTAGACACTAAGTAAAACAACATCAGATTAACAGATAAAAAGGGTTAAGTGTGGGAATTAAAGAAAAAGACCTAAAACCTTTACTCTATGTTAACACTTCATAATTAGGTCACAAAATGAGATATTCTAAAAGCAAAGTACAAATGATGATCCATGCATCAATTGAACACATAAATAAGTTTGAAAGGCCAAATCAGAAGTATAATCAATGTCTTAAATGTTCAATTGAACACATATAAAAATTTGAAGGTAATTGGACATCATTTAGGTTATGAAAAGGTAGTTCACACTTAGGTCCTTCATGCATTACACTCTTGCCCTTAAAAACTCCCCTTTGGACCTACTTGTAAGCTGTAGGGATCTTTTTGAAAGGCTACAGGGCCCTTCCGGTTGTAGTTCTTTTCACTTATGGGCCTACACGCAATTCTTATACCCCTTCATTCAAGGGTCTTTCTGTAATTTTCCTTTATTTCAGAGAGAGGCCTACTGCTCTTCGCACGCACTGTAGCGCGTGAAGAACACGGCCAATCTCAGCCGTCCGTCGCTCTTCATGATCCTAATCTACGGTTAGATTTGAATGGAAGCCTCGCGCGATTCGACGCGTGCGATCACCCCTCTCCCCAGATCTCATCTGACGGTCAGATTTTGTGCTTAACTCGTCGAGCGCTCCTCTCCTCTCATCCTCGCCGCCAGTTGCATCTTGATTATCCTCACCTGCGCGGTGATCTTAGCCACTGAGTGTGCTACTTAAGCACCTCAGTGGTGTCGCGTGCAAGGGATCGCTCCCTTCTACACCTCTTAGCGATCATTCGTCACTCCAGTCCCTCCTTCCCATCAAGCCTCTGATTTCACAGCCACCGACTGTGAAATCATCACCTTCTCTCGACCTCCTTGTCACTAAGGACTTCGTAGCACCTGAGGATGACCCTGGAGCCTCACTAGCAGACTCTTCCCTCCGCTGGAGTCATCTTCCTCCATTCTTCCTCCTTAGCCACCGGCTAAGGACCCATAGGTCCCATTCTTCCTGTTAGAATAGGTTTATAATTCTGCAGATTAGTTTTAGCTGTAGTTAAGTAGTTTAGAGTAGAATTAATGTAATTGGTAATGTTTAATTTCACTGTAGGATAAAGTAGCTGTAGTAGTAGAATTAGGCTTTAATTTCCCCCCCTCACCTCCTCTGATCATTCCAGATCAGAGGGGAAGATTTCATATAACCATGTTTTCAAATTCTCTACCTCTCCATACTGTCATATCCAGTTCTATTTTTCCATGACATGTTTTGTCACTTTCCACCCATACACTCTGACCCAATGTCAGATCTGATTGGTTTTCAACCTCAGATCTGAAATTGGCATCAACAAGCACTTAAGGGGCTTCCCACTCACCTCACTCTTGGTCACAAAAGCCCTTGATTTTGGGTTGAAATTTTCAGTTTGTCAGATTTCTCCTCAATTTGGATTTTAAGGATTTTTCTTTCAATTTGGTTTTACTACCTGATCTGACAAATTGAATGAAGTTGATTTGAATTCCTTGTTGGCAAGGAATCTGAGAGGTTTTCTGGTGACAGAAATTATCTTAGAAGAGCCATACATAGATCTGATTTGATAATTTCTTGAATGCATTGAATGCAAGTAAGATCTGAGGATAATTACTGTAGTAATTTGAAGTCTGATCTCGCATTCATAAGTGTTTTTTTGAAAGGCTGTTTGGTGATTTCCTAACCTAAGGAGTTCTCAATACTCCTTAAGGTTTTAGAAACTGGGATTTGAACTAAGGGCTTTAATTGACTGAACTAATTCTCCCTTCATGCTGTCGATAGCATTAGGAAGAGCTAAATTAGTGATGTTTGTTGATTTAATCTGAAGTGAAGTTTTTGATAAGGGTTTTTGCCTTGAATTGGGGTACTTAGTGATTTTAGTGAGAAATTAAACCCTTGTCAGATTGGGCATTGAGAGAGATTTTCTTTTTAGTTTGGATTTTTTTGACTCTGATCGCAGTAGACAAAGCAAAGTCAGCATCTTGTAGCTACATGTTTTTCTCTTCCAACTCACATTTCATCTCAAATGGACTAACTGCAGCAGCAGTTAGACCATTTGGATAGTGACTTGAGCTACTGCAGAGTCTGGAAGGTCTTGTTGCTGCTACTGTCTAGTTATTATAAGTTGTAACAGATAGGTTCTAGTGTTAAACTTTGTAGACTCTAATTTGATCATAGCTGACAGTAGATTGTGTTTCATTTCTTATGTAAACAAACTTTCTTGTTTCAATACTTGAACTCTAATTTCTGTGCATGCTTGTGTTATATTTCTCAATTGTGTCAGCTAGTTTAGTCAAAAATCACCACCCAAACATGTTTTAAAATTGGAAACCTAACTGAGGACAGGATTAAGATGGGTAAATACATCCTAAATTTCGTGCTATATAGAAAGAAGGCAATCATAAACAGGATAAAAAGGGTTAAAAACTTTAAAAGACAGTGAAACAAGCCTCTTTCTCTCCTCAGTTAACTCTTCCCTTCTTCTCTCCTAACTCTTTCAGATATGCAACAACAGTAAAAAAATTACAAAGAAACACCCAAAAGGACTAGAAATAAAAATATTTATATATCTATATATATATACATATATATATTACTTTGTATATTAAGTATACTTATATAGACATAAGCTATATATTAGGCTACATATGTAAATAGGTAGTGTAACTATATATATATACCGTATACTTAACTATGTAAATATAATGAATACTGTAATTTAGGTTTTAGATCTAGTTTAGACAATAAATACAATAATTATATAACTATATATAAATTGAACAAATTTATATGTATTATTAAACTAACTAGATCAATAAATAGTATAATTAAGAGAGTTAAACTATAAAACTGTATATATATCTATGTATATGTAGATTATAAGTAAATAAAATCTTTTATCTTAATCTAATCCTTTATAAATAATAAATAATGAATTTATTAAGTTTATAGCTAAGTTGTTAAATTAAATTAGTTAAATAAGTAATTTAGAATTATAATTAAGTTAATTGAATCTGTATACTAAGACTAATATACTTTAAGTAATTTAGGCTAATTTAAGTATATTTATACCTGATTATATTAAGTTTAACTTAATTTATAAGCAAAATAATTAAAACTGCTATTTAAATGTAAATAACACATACATTAATTCGAAAAAATATAATAAAAATGTGTATAAAATACTTATATATGTATTCTAACTCTGTATGAGGTCAATTAGACCATTCACTAACTAATTTATAAGTAATTAACCAAGAAAACACCAAAATTAGTGTGTAAAAATAGGCCACTTTAGTGAATTTATTTATATAGTAAATCTAATTAAAATTTCAAACTAATTGAACAATTATATAGTATTATGTAAATACTTTATTTTCCATAATTTATTTTTATTTTTAAATAAATTATGGCCCTCGAATTGAGGGCCAAAATCTCTTCCTACCCACAGCTGCACGCGTTTTCCAACGCAGATGTGGCGCTCGAATAACGCCACATCGTGTGCTGCAAAACGCGCGCAGTAGTTTAAATTGAATTCGTGTTTATGCCGTTTAGTCATCACGGGTGCCGGGCGCCCGAAACAACGCATACATCTGAGCATACCTTTGAGCATACTGAGCATGATCTGTGTGGGGCCGAGGGCCCGGAGAGAGGCGTGTGTGCGTGGGGCTGAGAAGGCCCTATGCAGAGTTATGAAAGACATAATTAAGCGGCCTAATGAGAATTAAGGCACGCTTAGTAGAGGTTTGGTCCCACCCTCTCGGTGCTGTGTATCCCTCTAAAAGCGTGCCCACAAATTAAACACATTTTTAGTTAATTAAAGAGAGTTAATGACGATTGTTAAATGCCTCTCAGCCACGGTGTTAAAGTCAATAAGGCAAAATGAAAACACAGAAGAACACCTGATGAAGATTTGTGTGAAGGAGAAGAGAGAGAGACGATGTACATACATAAGTAAATACACCTACAATAAAAATATAAAATATATATATATGTATACGCAGTATAGCCAATTACTTTTATGTAAATTAACTCATACATTTACTAACAGAACAAAACGTCACCATAATCATCACTACAGACCACAGTTTCCCTCAAGTTTGTATATAGTGTTTTCTGGGATCTAGCGACGCTTACGTCTGTCACTATAACTGTTGTATGTGTTACTATAGATATCAGACTAGTAAGTTAAGTTAATATACTATGTAATCTTAGTCTATTGTGTACTTTCATGTAAGTATTAATACTATAACTTGTAAAGACAGTTTAAAGTATAGTGATAAATTGTTTGGGGCTTGTTTGTAGTAGTTTTTACAAGCATTACAATTAATTCTTAGTAAGTAGGCAAACCATGTCCACATTCATTCATTCTTTAATAAGATGTAAAGCTTCTTTTTGAGATTAAAGAGCGATGTAATTCAATAATTGCCTCCCAGTGAACGACCTGGAATAAAACCAATAAAAATTAGATAAGTAAATAATAATGGTTGTAATGACTGGTATTCCATACAACTCACCACAATGACACTCATGGTGTTTCAAATCACAACATACTACAACACATCATTATCTCAACAACCAACACCATTACACATTACACATCACACAACAGCCATTGCAAACCATTGTATTAGGAGGGACCCGAGAACCTCGACATCTTGACTCCCCTAGATTTAACCCAAACCCACCCAAACCTAAATCGAGCCAGTCGGTTCAGGTGAACCAGATCCAAGATAGGGTGTTGGCTAATTTGAGGAACACTATATAATCGTTAGAAGCTCAACCAACACCATGCACTAAAGCATTGGAGCCTATGATCAAAATGATTGATGAACTTAATAGTTCTTTATTGGATTTGCTCCAAAATGTTAAGGATAAGGACCTGGGTGAGTTTCTACTTGGGAAGTCGTCGAGGTTGAGGATTAAATTTGTGGTTGCACTAGTCAAATCTTGGGATGATTCTCAAGATGAACCCTCTTCAAGAGAGCCAATGTCTGAACTCGCTCAGGCACCTGTCGTGGGGGATACATATTCAGAGATTGGAGATGACCAGATTGGCCTAGAGCAACCCTTTGAGGATGAACCAATTGATTCACCCGAGATCCCTGTAACGAACGCGTGCCCCAGACGTCTTTTAAGACGTCTGGGAGGAGGCCCAGACGTCGGTCCAGACGTCTGGGATCACATCCAGACGTCTGAACAGACGTCTAGGATCGTTTCCAGACGTCTGGAAATCCGTTATTTTCGACACACGCGAGTCGCCTGCGCGCCTGAGCGCGCAGACCGCATATTCCCTCTTTTTCTCTCTGTGGCTGCAGGCGGCCTGCCACCTCCTCTCTCCTCCTCGCGCGGCCTTAAAAGGGCCACACCTCCCCTCCCGCCTCCACCGTCTCCTCCTTCTTCTACTTCCTGTGAGCGAGAGCGAGCGGACGCGAGGGCGGCAGCGGCGGCCGCAGTGAGCGCGGAGGTGCGGCGTGCGAGGGCGGAGCTCTGCCGTGAGGGCCAGCTCGCCGGAGTGGCTTGGCCGGCCGGCGGAGGGCGCAGGGGGCGCGGAGCGACGCAGAGAGGGACCTGCTGCGGTCTGAACAGCAGGAGCGCGAGGTGCGACGCGGGCGGCGTCGCGAGCGGAGGCCGAGCAGGGTCCTGATTCTGGAAAAAAATTTCCAGAATCAGACGTCTGGGTTGATAGCCAGATGGCAAGGTCGACGTCTGTAAGATCATACAGACGTCTGAAAGTTGAGTTTTCCGCCTTCTTCTTCCTTCTTGTCGACTGACCGTACTGAGGGAGGGGGTTGGCTGTGCGCAGGTTCACTGATTCGCCATCCTTTGCGAATCAGACGTCTGGAAGTTGTACCAGACGGCGGGAGTGACCTCCAGACGTCCGGAGGGACCATCGGACGTCTGGGATCTAGGGCAGACGTCCCCGCAGACTTTTGGACGTCTGGGAAACCACGCTGAACAGGTAATTCTCTGATCCACTTTTTAAGACGTCTGGAAGGAGTTCCAGACGTCTGATTTTGCACAGTAGCGTCTTTTTCGACCCGTTTAGGGCCCGTTCGGGCTCCGTTTTCCGCGATTCGAGTTACGTTCTTTTCAGAATTAATTCCTCTACCCGTCTACAGTAGCTATACACTGTTTTGAGACACTCCTTGTGTTTGATCCTTGTGATAGGACATCGTTCGGTTGCAGTCTTGAGAGTCGCGGAGGCACGCGGGATTCCCGATCACGCCCCCATTACTCCCGTTGTACCTGGTAGAGTGGCTTTAAGTATTAATAAAATTTGTTAAAGCATGGAACCATAACTAGAACCTAGGACATTGCATGAATCCTAGGAATGAGAAATATATGGAATGATAGTTCCTAGGTGTTGCATGAATCCTAGGGCCGGAAAACTAGATTGTATGATAGACCCTAGGATATGGCATGAATCCTAGGATGGAAAAACTAGTGGAATATATAATAATGCAGTCTTGGAAAAATGGAAAGGAATATATGAAGCTGCCTGTAAATTGAATTCACAGCTGCCTGGTATGAATAAAGAAACATGATTGGGATCATGGTTGGTAAGAACGTGAAACTGGAAAGTAAGACATAAGATGTTCTGGAACCCTACGGGGAAGTAGGAGTAGAACTCCTGGAAAGCGAATGGAATAGAATTGGGGAAGTGAGCTGGCCCTTGAGTACGGAGTACCAAGGAGAGCGACTGTCCCCCTGTTTAGTGCAGAGCTGAGCTAGCCACCCCAGGGACCCGGGGGTTAGGACTGGCCACTCTGTACCGACTTGTTGGCCCTCGTGTACGTAGTACCGAGGAGAGCTAGTAGTGTTAGGAGAGTACTAGCTACCCCACGGGCCCCGGGGTTCTGCTAGCCTCCTTCACCGACTTGTTAGGCCCACTAGGGCAAACCAGGGTAGTCAGGCGAGGGTGCGCGGACTGTGGAGGGGCAAGGCCCCGGTTTGGTTACTGTGGAGGGGTTGGACCCCTGTTACTGAGAGGGCTCTGCCCTGGTTCCATGCTGTGCTTTGGGCGCACCCATTAACGGAAACGACTGACCGCGTGCTAGTGCGGGCTAGCTACCTGTGCGTTTATCGCGCGTGCCGTAGTCACCGTTACGTCTGTCAGTGACCTTGGGGTGGTTGACTGAGGGTAGGATCACCACGGGGGACTCTCCCGGCCAGGAGAGCACCACGTGCTACTTCTACTTTTGGAAAAGACTGCAATCAAGATCGTTCCCACGAGGACATTCGAGATCAAGTAAAGGATCTGAGAAACAAATGAAATAGTGAGAAAAATTGAAAGATGTGAATAAAGGAAGTAATAGAACATAACAGCTACTGTACACTCTACTGTTGCCTTTAGTTAGTTTGCCACTCTACTCAGCGTTTTGCTGACGTGTTACACTCGTTACCTTTTTCAGGATCAAGTGTTGAGCAGCCAGGGTCGGCGGCTGCAGAGGACGCTGGGCCGAGTAGGGTCCAGTAGAGTTACCACAGCCTTTTGTACCTCTTTTGTTTCTATTCTAGTGAGTTGTTTTTGTTTCCGCTGTACCTTCTTTACCTGCAGTTCTTGTTATATGATAAATGTTGTTTTACTGTTGTGGTGGTACCTACTGTAGTAGTTTCTTTCCTTACTGCTGTACTTTCTTACTGTTAGTTATATTCATGCTGAATGTGGTTTATTTTACTGTCTTTTGGTTACTTCCTCGTTGGACGACTAGGTCTTGGGATTAGTCGAGTCGGTCCGGTTCTCGTGTCTCGTAGGGACTCGGGAACCGGGTCGTTACAAGATGGTATCAGAGCAAGGTCGTCCCCAGAAGTGAATCAACTGACTGGAAAATAACCAACTCACATGTTTATAGCTAGAGTAGCCACCACAACATGTCTCTTGACATGAGCTCTTAGAAGTTTTGTTAGGTACCGTTTGTTTTATCGTTTCCGTTTTGTTTCGCGTCTCCTTGCAGGAGATGCCTCGTCGCGGGACTGGCGAGACTGGCCGCGGGCGCGGCCGAGGGCGAGGTCGGCGAGGTGGACGTGCTGTCGTTGACGTCTCGGTGGACCAGCCACCACTCCCTGGCATCCAGGCCCAGGACCTCGCCAGACTGATACGGGATATTGTACGAGAGGAGCTCCACCCACCGCCCCGAGCACCTCCTCCTAGGGTTGCAGAGGGGGAGTCCTCTGTGGGACCACGCGACGGACGCGGCGCTGGACACGAGGGAGGGGATGGGCCCCTGCCACCCCCACCTTCCTCCGACACTTCTGTACACGAGGCACCTTCGCCTGGAGGTGCACCAGCACCTCCCCTACAGCGCCACTTCGAGCTTTTCGGACAGTTCCGGAAGCTGAAGCCCCCCTCCTTCAAGGGGGATGAGGACCCGACCAAGGCATAGGACTGGCTTGAGCAGCTGGAGAAGATCTTCGACACCCTTCGCCCCCCGGTGGAGTGCCACGTGGCCTTTGCCACGTACCAGCTGGAGAGTGCGGCACACAGGTGGTGGAGGGCAGTCCGGGGACAGGAGAGGGACGAGCCGACGTGGGACAAGTTCGTCACCCTCTTCTGCGAGCAGTACTTTCCCCAGACGTGGCAGGACCAGAGGAGGCGGGAGTTCCACACTCTCCGCCAAGGGACGATGACCGTGAGCGCGTACCGCACGCGTTTCTTGGAGCTGTCCCGCTTTGCAGCGATAGCGGTAGCCACTAAGGAGGAGCGCCTTTGGAGGTTCACCGAGGGGCTCCGGCCTGCGATCCGGGGGTATGTCAAACCCCTGAAGCTGCCGACGTTTTCGAGGGTGGTAGAGGCAGCTATGACTTACGAGGAGACCAACCCGTCCGCGCGAGAGACCGACGGCGGGCGGAAGAGGCCCTTTCAGCCAGACTTCTCACAGGGCCGGCGAGAACGGAGACATGTGGCGTCCGCAGGAGAGCCGTCACGTTGTGCAGGGCCATCAGTGGCCTTTGGGGGCCCTCGACAGGGGCCAGTCGCCAGCACCGGACCCCCGCCTAGCCGACAGCAGGGACTCACTGAGGGCGGGAGTCGGGTTCCCCTCTGCTACCAGTGTGGCCAGCCGGGCCACGTCAGGAGGGACTGCCCATCTAGGGCAGGAGGTCAGCAGATACTTCCCGCGCAGAGCACTGGAGGGAGTGCAGGAGGCCGCGGTTCCCAGGTGCGAGGAGGAGGACCGCAGTCGCGAGGAGGGTACCGGCCAGCACCTACCCGTCCGACGCAGAGTGTGGCTGCTTCGTCCGTACCTAGAGCTGAGGGGCGTATCAACGCCCTAACACACAGGGACGCCAGAGCTTCGGGATCCGTGGTAGCAGGTATGGTTTCAGTTTCTGGCAGACTCGTTTACACGCTTTTCGATTCCGGCGCTACGCACTCGTTTGTTGCAACCAGTTTCGCAGTTAGTTTGGACCAGGATTATACACTGTTAGAGAATCCATTCGTAATCAGAGGTCCGAGTGGTCAGCTGTTTGTAGCTGAGGAGGTGTACACGGGCTGCGAGGTCAGCATCGGGGGACATAGCCTGCCAGCTGACCTGATTATGATACAGATGGAGGACTTTGGAGTGATTCTGGGGATGGATTGGCTGTCCGCTTACCACGCCTTGGTAGACTGTTTTGAGAGGAAGATTGTCTTCTCCATTCCGGAGTTGCCTTCTTTCGAGTTTCACGGGCAGCCAGTGGACGGAGGTTTCAGGTGCATTTTGGCACTTCGGGCGGCGAGACTTTTGAGCCAGGGGTGTGAGGGCTTCCTAGCTTGTGTGGTGGCAGAGCACAGCCCCGTCGCAGACTTCCAGAGCATCCCGGTGGTCAGAGAGTACCCCGACGTGTTTCCAGACGAGTTACTAGGACTACCGCCCGAGCGTGAGATCGAGTTTGAGATCTCACTAGTACCAGGGACAAGCCCCATCTCCACCGCGCCATACAGAATGGCACCGCTTGAGCTGCGAGAGCTCAAGTCCCAGTTGCAGGACCTTTTGGAGAAAGGTTTCGTGAGGCCCAATGCGTCTCCCTGGGGAGCCCCGGTACTGTTTGTGAAGAAGAAGGATGGGACCCTACGCCTTTGTGTGGACTACCGACAGCTGAATAGGGTCACCATCAAGAACAGATATCCGCTGCCGAGGATTGACGATTTGTTTGACCAGTTGCGGGGTGCCACGGTGTTTTCCAAGATCGACTTGAGGTCTGGATACCACCAGTTGAGGATCAGGGAGACCGACGTCTCCAAGACAGCTTTCCGCACCCGGTACGGACACTACGAGTTTTTGGTCATGCCGTTTGGGCTGACCAATGCCCCCGCTGCTTTCATGGACCTGATGAACCGGGTGTTTAGACCGTACTTGGACCAGTTTGTGGTGGTTTTCATAGATGATGTACTCATCTATTCTAGAGATTGGACGCAGCACGGACAGCACTTGCGGATGGTTCTGGACACTCTGAGACGACGCAGGCTGTACGCCAAATACAGCAAGTGCGAGTTCTGGTTGAGGGAGGTGACCTTTTTGGGTTATGTGATCTCTGGAGACGGCCTGGCGGTGGACCTCGCCAAGGTCGAGGCAGTGCTCAGGTGGGAGAGACCGCGTTCAGTCACTGAGATTCGCAGTTTCCTGGGACTGGCAGGTTACTACAGACGGTTCATCAGAGGATTTTCACAGATTGCGCGTCCTATGACACAGTTGACCCGGAAGGACGTGCCTTTCGCTTGGACAGACGCCTGTGAGGCGTGTTTTCTGGAGCTGAAGGAGAGGTTGACCTCGGCTCCCGTGCTCACCATCCCTGACAGTAGTGGCGGGTTCGTTGTGTACACAGACGCTTCCTTGCAGGGGTTAGGAGGTGTGCTCATGCAGAGGGGTCACGTGGTCGCTTACGCTTCGCGGCAACTGAAGCCCCATGAGCATACCTACCCTACCCACGATCTAGAGTTGGCAGCTGTTGTCTTCGCGCTGAAGACATGGAGGCACTACTTGTACGGTGAGACCTTCGAGATTTTTACAGATCACAAGAGCCTCAGATATCTTTTTGACCAGAAGGAGCTCAACATGAGACAGAGACGTTGGTTGGGGCTCCTGAAGGACTACGACTGCAGCATCTCCTACCACCCGGGAAAGGCCAATGTGGTGGCTGACGCCTTGAGCCGTAAGGCGCCCGCACGCTTGGCCAGTCTACAGTTACAGAGTTGGATCCTTTTGGAGGAGGTGGGCAGTTGGCGACCTCTAGAGTTACGAGGGTACTGTGGGGCAGTGACGGTGACACGGCAGACCAGGCCAGAGTTGATAGACCGCATCATCACGGGACAGATGGCCGATCCGTACTTGCAGTCTTTGCGCGACAGAGTACTATCAGGGGACCCAGGGGACTTCTCTTTCATAGACCAGGTGCTACGCTTGAGGGGACGGTTGTGCGTTCCCAGAGACGAGGAGCTGTTGAGAGAGCTCCTGACTGAGGCACACGGTTCCAGATTCACCATACATCCCGGAAACACGAAAATGTACCATGACTTGAGACGCGAGTTTTGGTGGAGAGGGATGAAGCGGGATGTGGGTGAGTTCGTGCAGCAGTGCTTAGTGTGTCAGCAGGTGAAAGCTGAGCATCAGAGGCCTGCAGGGCCACTTCAGCCGCTTCCAGTGCCAGAGTGGAAGTGGGAGAGCATCACCATGGACTTGGTGGTGGGCTTACCTGTTACCCAGCGAGGACACGACGCAGTCTGGGTAATAGTGGATAGATTGACGAAGACGGCACGATTCTTGCCGATCCGAGTCACTTTGGGACCAGCACAGTTGGCAGAGAGGTATATCCGTGATGTGGTGCGACTACACGGAGTTCCGCGGGAGATCGTATCCGACCGGGATACCCGCTTTACGTCCCAGTTTTGGGCTGAGTTTCAGCAGGCTTTGGGGACGAGGTTGAGGTTTAGCACGGCTTACCACCCCCAGACGGACGGACAGTCGGAACGCACGATACAGACACTTGAGGACCTTTTGCGTGCCTGTCTACTAGACTGGAGGGGCTCTTGGGAGGAGCACCTGCCCCTGGCGGAGTTTGCATACAACAACAGTTATCACTCGAGCATCGGCATGGCTCCCTACGAGGCTTTGTACGGACGGAAATGCACGGCACCCTTGAGTTGGGTTGAGGTGGGGACCAAGTGGGAGGTTGGCCCCAGGTTGATCCGGCAGAGTCAGGAGGTAGTTGAGCAGATCCACAGACGACTCCGCACTGTCAGGAGCAGACAGAAGAGCTACGCGGATCGCAGACGCAGAGAGGTGCAGTTCGAGGTTGGGGACCACGTCTTCCTTCGTGTTTCGCCCATGAAGGGCTTACAGCGGTTTGGGGTGAGAGGGAAGCTCGCGCCGAGGTTCGTGGGGCCCTTTGAGGTCCTGGAGCGAGTTGGACCCGTTGCTTACAGACTTGCCCTTCCCCCGCAGCTTTCTGGTGTGCACGACGTGTTCCACGTGTCCAACCTCAGGAAGTACGTAGCCGATCCCAGCCACGTACTGAGTCATGAGAGCGTCGAGGTGAGCGACGACCTGACCTACCCCGAGCGGCCAGTGCAGATCCTAGACCGAGCCGTCCGCAGGTTGAGACGAAAGCAAGTACCCCTGGTAAAGGTTTTGTGGAGGAGCCAGCGGTACGAGGAGGCTACCTGGGAGCCTGAGGCGGCAATGCGGGAGCGGTACCCGGAGCTTTTCACGGGTACGTCTTTTCGGATCGGCTTCGGTCCTCTTTGAGTTTGTTATGGTTATTTGGACATCTTTTTCCCGCACCCTAGTTGGCACAAGTTTCCGGGACGAAACTTCCTTTGAGTTTGTTATATTGTAACGAACGCGTGCCCCAGACGTCTTTTAAGACGTCTGGGAGGAGGCCCAGACGTCGGTCCAGACGTCTGGGATCACATCCAGACGTCTGAACAGACGTCTGGGATCGTTTCCAGACGTCTGGAAATCCGTTATTTTCGACACACGCGAGTCGCCTATGCGCCTGAGCGCGCAGACCGCATATTCCCTCTTTTTCTCTCTGTGGCTGCAGGCGGCCTGCCACCTCCTCTCTCCTCCTCGCGCAGCCTTAAAAGGGCCACGCCTCCCCTCCCGCCTCCACCGTCTCCTCCTTCTTCTCCTTCCTGTGCGCGAGAGCGAGCGGACGTGAGGGCGGCAGCGGCGGCCGCTGTGAGCGCGGAGGTGCGGCGTGCGAGGGCGGAGCTCTGCCGTGAGGGCGAGCTCGCCGGAGCGGCTTGGCCGGCCGGCGGAGGGCGCAGGGGGCGCGGAGCGACGTAGAGAGGGACCTGCTGCGGTCTGAGCAGCAGGAGCGTGAGGTACGACGCGGGCGGCGTCGCGAGCGGAGGCCGAGCAGGGTCCTGATTCTGGAAAAAAATTTCCAGAATCAGACGTCTGGGTTGATAGCCAGACGGCAAGGTCGACGTCTGTAAGATCATACAGACGTCTGAAAGGTGAGTTTTCCGCCTTCTTCTTCCTTCTTGTCGACTGACCGTACTGAGGGAGGGGGTTGGCTGTGCGCAGGTTCGCTGATTCGCCATCCTTTGCGAATCTGACGTCTGGAAGTTGTACCAGACGGCGGGAGTGACCTCCAGACGTCCGAAGGGACCATCGGACGTCTGGGATCTAGGGCAGACGTCCCCGCAGACTTCTGGACGTCTGGGAAACCACGCTGAACAGGTAATTCTGTGATCCACTTTTTAAGACGTCTGGAAGGAGTTCCAGACGTCTGATTTTGCACAGTAGCGTCTTTTTCAACCCGTTTAGGGCCCGTTCGGGCTCTGTTTTTACGCGATTCGAGTTGCGTTCTTTTCAGAATTAATTCCTCTACCCGTCTACAGTAGCTATACACTATTTTGAGACACTCCTTGTGTTTGATCCTTGTGATAGGACCTCGTTCGGTTGTAGTCTTGAGAGTCGCGGAGGCACGCGGGATTCCCGATCACGCCCCCATTACTCCCGTTGTACCTGGTAGAGTGGCTTTAAGTATTAATAAAATTTGTTAAAGTATGGAACCTGATGAGAACCTCATCATGAGCCATAACTAGCTCATTTTGACACAATACAAAGGATAAAAGCTCCTACATATCTCAAGGAAAGGCTTAACTCAGAGAATTCTGAGTTTAAGAAGAAAACAAGTCATAAGGGGTAAAAATGCAATTTTACCAGTATAATCTGCATACAGGGTAATTCAGGGCCCAAACAAAGGTCAAAGCAGCTTAATAAGAATAAAAGTGGGATGAAATGATCTAGCAAGGGCTACAGCAATTCCAAGAAACTAAATGATAATCTGTAACCCTAAAACAACCCACTTCAATTCACAAGGTTCGAGGCAAAGTAAAAATAGAATAAACCCTCTAAAATTCATAGAAAAATAATCTCTAGGGTTTAGAACCTTCAATTTGGCCTTCAGAACCCATTTTGACCTACATTGAGAACCATGCCCAATTAATAACTTAATTTGGGTTTTTGCGTAAATTGACCGGTCAAACAAGGTTTAATATAGAAATGAAATTCACCATCAGATTCCTTAGGTCCTAATTAGTCATGTATAAAAACTTGAGCCTAAGAAGAAACCTCCTTGACCGACTTTACACTTTGGTCCTCATATATTTACTCTTTGGCCCTCAACTTTTGAACCCTCGCATTTTGGCCCCTAACTCTCCTTCGTTCTTTGCGATCAGGTCCCCCCTGCAAAACCTGCCAGCACCATGCTCCGGCGACCTTGCGCGGAGCATGGCGCCGCGTAGGGTGAGGTGGGGGACCTGGCAAGTAAACCGGGGGTGCCCTGCGTCGTCAGCCGTCGCAGGGACACCCCCCTGGTCGTTGTAACCCACCATACCGGCCGTGCGAACGCACGGACGGTATGGGTTCTTGTTTCCGACCATCCTCCGGCGAGGGAGACACGTCGTCTCCCTCCGCCTTCCTCCCTGTTTGATCCCTATAAATACCCCCCGTTGCTCCACCGACCGGGGCAGCTCGGGTCTGACGGAGAAAACCCCCAACTTTCTTCTCCTCTCCCTCCGGCAGACGCCCACCAGCTCCGGCGGTTCCTCCTCCTCCTCCTCTTCGCTCTACCGCAATACCAGCAGCAGAGACCTCCTCCCATGCTCTTCCTGCGCCACGCCGTACCCAGCTGGCGCCTCTCCAGCCCTCTGCTCGCCGCCGCCCCTTCCCCTGGGCATCTTCTTCTCCGGCGACAGTCGATACGACTGTCGCCCTGCCCCGGCCCCTTTCGTCTCCGTAGCTAGGTCAGAACTCCTCCCCATCTCCCCCTCTTTCTTTTCCTCACTGTCTTTTATTTGATTAAACCCTCGACCGCTCCTGTTCACCCTCACCTTCTCCGCCTCCGGCCATCCTCCGGCGAGCCGCTCCCATCACCTCAGCAACCCACACGGCTCGCCGACCACCGCAGGACCTCCGCCTCCTCACCCTGATCAACCCCCGCCCTGCCACTTCCCCCACATCACCCTCTGCAACCCCACCGAACAAACCCATCCTCCGACCCACAGTCCGACCTAGGGCAGCCCTTGCACGCCGCCCCGCGCCTCGCCACCACCCACACGAGCTTCGCCGCACCCTGGCGAAGCTCCTGGCACTTTCTGATTAGGCCGAGAGGCCGTTTTCTTGTGAACAGGCCACCCGACCTCCGCCGCCATTGTCGCGCAGGAGGAACTACTTCCGCCTGCAGCTACAGGCACGCCACGCTCAGCGCCACGCCCAGATTCAACTCCCAGGCCTTGCGAGGCGTTTCGACAAAACACCAGGCTCGCAGCTAAGGCAGAAGGCTTCGCGTGACGCCGCAATCTCCCGCTGATTTCCCCGCTGCGGGCGCGCAATTAAGGTGGGACATTTAGTCCCACCTCGGAAAAGCCTAAAGAGGCGCAGCGATATAAGATGCAAAAGTGCTGGAGGCTTACTGCCTCAGCACACGGGGTGAGGTCCCCTTCACCCGCCCGGTTACCCGGTCTCGTCCGCGCTCACGCCCCGCGGACCTGACCCGACCCGACCCGACTCAAGACTGACCTGCACTCCTCGCCCACCACGCACGCCGGTGGGCCTGGACCCGGGCCTGACCCGAACCCGGTTACCCGGCAGCTCTAGGAGAGCTTTCCCAAGAGTGGTTTCATTGAGAGAGAGAGACGCGGGGGGGGAGGGTAGAGTAGGTTTTGCCTCTGACGAAAAACTCTGAAGTGTGCAGGCACAGGTGAAGAAGAAGAACCGCGGAAGAAGAAGGAAGCTGACTGTAGCAACAGGTAGTTTAAGTCGTCTGGTTTGGAAATCAGACGACGTCCTGAAGGGAAAAGAAGAAAGACGGAAGAAGATCTGAAGAACAACAGAAGAAGGCGAGGCAGAGGAGAACACAAAAGAACAAGGGAAGAACTGAAAGAAGAAAAACAAAGAAGAAGAAGGAGATCTGAAGAAAGAAAGAAGAGCATCACCTCTGCAGAACAAAGAAGAAGAAGGAGATCTGAAGAAAGAAAGAAAGAAGAACATCACGAGGAGAAAACAAAGAGAACAACAAATTCTTTCCCTCTCTCTTTCTTTTTTGTAAAAGAAACATGTATATCTCTAGAATACAACTTGCTCCCTGAGTTCGACCTCGGGAACTCTTTTATTTTCCGAGTAAAAAATTTATATATTTGAAATGTTGGTAATAACTGGCTATACTACAACGTTATAACAATAAAACCCGGTTGTCCCATCCTCTTCAACCAGAACCATAACTAGAACCTAGGACATTGCATGAATCCTAGGAATGAGAAATATATGGAATGATAGTTCCTAGGTGTTGCATGAATCCTAGGGCCGGAAAACTAGATTGTATGATAGACCCTAGGATATGGCATGAATCCTAGGATGGAAAAACTAGTGGAATATATAATAATGCAGTCTTGGAAAAATGGAAAGGAATATATGAAGCTGCCTGTAAATTGAATTCACAGCTGCCTGGTATGAATAAAGAAACATGATTGGGATCATGGTTGGTAAGAACGTGAAACTGGAAAGTAAGACATAAGATGTTCTGGAACCCTACGGGGAAGTAGGAGTAGAACTCCTGGAAAGCGAATGGAATAGAATTGGGGAAGTGAGCTGGCCCTTGAGTACGGAGTACCAAGGAGAGCGATTGTCCCCCTGTTTAGTGCAGAGCTGAGCTAGCCACCCCAGGGACCCGGGGGTTAGGACTGGCCACTCTGTACCGACTTGTTGGCCCTCGTGTACGTAGTACCGAGGAGAGCTAGTAGTGTTAGGAGAGTACTAGCTACCCCACGGGCCCCAGGGTTCTGCTAGCCTCCTTCACCGACTTGTTAGGCCCACTAGGGCAAACCAGGGTAGTCAGGCGAGGGTGCGCGGACTGTGGAGGGGCAAGGCCCCGGTTTGGTTACTGTGGAGGGGTTGGACCCCTGTTACTGAGAGGGCTCTGCCCTGGTTCCGTGCTGTGCTTTGGGCGCACCCGTTAACGGAAACGACTGACCGCGTGCTAGTGCGGGCTAGCTACCTGTGCGTTTATCGCGCGTGCCGTAGTCACCGTTACGTCTGTCAGTGACCTTGGGGTGGTTGACTGAGGGTAGGATCACCACGGGGGACTCTCCCGGCCAGGAGAGCACCACGTGCTACTTCTACTTTTGGAAAAGACTGCAATCAAGATCGTTCCCACGAGGACATTCGAGATCAAGTAAAGGATCTGAGAAACAAATGAAATAGTGATAAAAATTGAAAGATGTGAATAAAGGAAGTAATAGAACATAACAGCTACTGTACACTCTACTGTTGCCTTTAGTTAGTTTGCCACTCTACTCAGCGTTTTGCTGACGTGTTACACTCGTTACCTTTTTCAGGACCAGGTGTTGAGCAGCCAGGGTCGGCGGCTGCAGAGGACGCTGGGCCGAGTAGGGTCCAGTAGAGTTACCACAGCCTTTTGTACCTCTTTTGTTTCTGTTCTAGTGAGTAGTTTTTGTTTCCGCTGTACCTTCTTTACCTGCAGTTCTTGTTATATGATAAATGTTGTTTTACTGTTGTGGTGGTACCTACTGTAGTAGTTTCTTTCCTTACTGCTGTACTTTCTTACTGTTAGTTATATTCATGCTGAATGTGGTTTATTTTACTGTCTTTTGGTTACTTCCTCGTTGGACGACTAGGTCTTGGGATTAGTCGAGTCGGTCCGGTTCTCGTGTCTCGTAGGGACTCGGGAACCGGGTCGTTACAATCCCCAATCCAGGAAATGAAGAAAAATGTCTCCTTGGATCATGAAATAATATTTGATTTTGAGACATATATAAATGAGGATCATGGATTCTTTGATTCTAAGGGTGAGGAATGTCTTAGTAAAGTCTCACTTGAGCTTAAGGAAAATGATTTTAGTGAGACAAATCAACTTGAGGAATCTGATAAATCATTTGATAGCCTGACTATTGAAGATTATCATTCGGTTGGGGTTAACTTGGAGGATCCGAATCTTGATGATTCAATCAATGACCCCATTCCTCATCTGCACACCAAAGAGCCAACTTTTGAGATCATTGTGCCCAAGTCAATCTTGATTCAGCCACGATTTCTGGACTTGGGTAAATCGTATGGGGTAAATGATATGCTAGAGGTCTTGGAACCTGAGCTCTTGATGTTGGAGGATAGAATTCTTGAAATGAAAATTTGGGAAGCTATCTAAGGGAACTTTGATTTTGGATCTAAGGGTTCCTATTGACCTAAAACCACCTATTTTCTACCAGGACTCTTACAATATCTTTCATGTGCAACCCAATCTTGAAATAATTGATTATTTTTCTGAGTTGAATATTAAGAGGACATCTGAACCTATTAAACCATCTTTACCCGTTGTTCAACACTTTGGTCTTGTGTTGCACACCACAAAACCGCAGGCCCAGCCCCTGAGAACCACTCAACCCTGGGGCATGGGTCTGCACCATAACTTGGTCCACATCTGTGGACATATTCTGTTGGCAGGTCTGAGGATCAATATTTTTATTTTGATTCTGACCCGCACTTGTGAATTCTCAACTTCTTTGTATGTTATGCCCAAATGAAGGCATTAAACTCAAAGCATGTGTATACTCTCTTCTCTCTGCGGAGCTGATCGGGTTGTCATGAAATTCAGGTGATATTCTATTTACTCCACCCTTTTCATGTCTCTGTTTTTACAATGAGGATATTGCATCATTTATGCATGGGGGGGTGGATACTTTATCCTAAAATTATTTTGTAAACTTCGTAGAATTTCTTTTAGTTTCTTATTAAAAAAATTCAAAAACAAAAAGAAAAGAAGGAAAATAGAATTAAGAGGAGAACTTAGGCTTTTAGGGATTATTAACTTTAGGAAATGATACGAGAGGACCTAAACACTTAGACTCTTTAGGTCTTCAGGCTTAATTAGTTTGGGTGTTCACTAGAATATGGACTTAGCCTTGAATCCTCGCCAATTAAAATTCATTTTAATTTGGTAAATAAATTGGGATGATAAGTATGCGACTTATCAACCCGCCCTCTGATTTAGGGGGACTTTAAGCCTAAGCATCTACACAATTTTTTTGCATTGACTCACTTTTCGATGGTTTCTTCGGAAATTGGGTAGCTAATGAACTATCTAGGGTGGTATGACTGGCAAGTTGTTGGTGGTAACAGCTCATCGGCCAGTTGTTCAAAGCCCAGTCACAAGACCATTTTCATTGTACTGCCTTTAGGTAAATCTTAGATCAAGAAAGCCACCTACTTAAAAGAAAAAAAAGAAAGAAAAAGGAGAAAAAAAAAACCACACTTCACCGCATGAGTATGGCTGGCAAGTTGTCGTGGGTAATAGCCCATTGGCCGGTTGTCCAGAACCTAGCAAACAAAAAAAATGCACAATAATTCCCAAAACACTTAGGGAAGAAGCGGGGAAGTAGAATAAACTAGGGAGATATACACTAGGTTCGCCCTTGTGTTGACCCCATAAATAGAAGAAGTAGGGAGAAAGCTACCATTCGAAAAGATAAACCTTTAGGCAAGGTCACCTAGGGTCGTAGAAACCCGAAGTCCATTTTAACGGCTGCCTAGTGAGTCTTTCACTCTTTACACTAGATGCTTAGTACTTAGAGTCCTTTTCGAGTCTTGAGCGGGTCGGGTAGCTATACAAAGTTATCCCAGAACTCTCAAATTCCAAAAGTCCAAAAAAAAAAAAAGAAAAGAAGAAAAATAAAAAAAAATTTATCTTCCCTTTTCAAATAAGGCGAGGACTTAGGTAGTCTGTATTCTGGCAAGCACCTAGGTATTGTTGAGTTTTCGTTGTTTAGAACCTTTGTTGAAATTTTCTATTGTTAAAAAATGACTTAGGCCTAAGTGATCTAATCCTAATTTTGATTTTATACATAGCATGTAGCTTAATTTTACTAGGGACTAGCAAAAGACAGGCATGGGGGTATGATGTAGACACATCTATTTAGGTTAAAATGCCTATTCATGCATGTTCCAAGGCTTAGATTTGTATTTCATGTTATAAATATTGCATAGTATGCATCATTCTGCATTTAGAGTAGTATATATTTTAGGTTAATTAGGTCCTTTTTATGATCAGGAGAGAAGAAGACTTATTTCAGGACCTCGGATGGATGATCAAACCATACGGATCTGATTAGGACAACGATCGAAGTCTAACGCCTCTGAAATCATCTAGATTGGAGAACCATAGCATCATACGAAGTCTGAGGTAGATCAATGGCCAGGGGGCAATGCGACATCCATACAGGCTTTAGATGGAAAATCCAACTGTACGAATGGATCCGAAGTGACGATCGCAGTCCAGCAGCGTAAGAATCATCTCCATATGAGCACTGTGGCACCCTCTACAAAAGAAAGAAGAATGGACAGCCCAGACGGCACCACATGGCACCATCCAGGCTGCCCAACGTCGGCTAGCAGCAACACCGCGCACATCCGCAGCTGCACGTAGTAGCAACGTACCACGCATAGTCGCAGCCGCATGCAACAGCAGCGTAACACATGCCAGCGCGTACGCACGGCATGGGGAGCACAAGTGCGTGAAGCACACAGCGCACGATGTGCGCGCCAACGGAGCAGGTGCTAGGGGAGGATAGGTGCGGATCTTCAGCGATGCAGGCCTTTAGTAACTCTTGCAGCTGTCACTAATGGTCTGTGTGCGCCAGCAAGAGGAATTGAAGGGCGGATCTTCAGCGACGTTTAGTAATGACCCAGATGAGAATTTGTTCTTCCTCCACTATAAAAGGACCTACCCACCACCATTCCAAACCATCTCTTCCTTTCGTCCTCTCACCACATCCAAGGCTCTAGAGAGAGCTTGTCCCAAGCCTAGGATGCTCCTTTAGAGTAGAAAATCAAATAGTGTTCCCACCTCTCATCCCCATTCGTGGAGCATCCCATGGCCATCCTCTCATAGCCCTTCGGGAAGAAGATCCTCGCCGCGACACCGTCCTTCCCCATCCTCTATCCTCTAGCTCCGTCCTCCTTCATCCCGCTCCTCACCACCTTCCTCCAGGCGACGTCAGAGCAAGTCATCCTCCAAGCGATTGTCGAGGGGGATTTCTCTCACCTCTTTCTATCTTTTTACGCTTTCGTAGTGTAGATTTTCCTCTTTCATAGTTGTAACAAATAATTCTTGATAAATAGATGATTGTTTCTCTCTCTCTCTCCCTCTCACTCTTATATTTTTGCAAGAGATAAAGTTTTCATCGACCTAATCTCTTGCCCGATAAAATACCAAAAGAAATTAGAAAAGATAAAAATGATAAAAACAAATAAAAGAAAAGCATGGATTTTTATAAAACCAAACATTCACCTCCCTGTGTTCGACCCGAGACTCACTTTTCGAGTTTTAGTTATAAATTTTATCTGATAGATGCATTTTGTGAGCTACGACAACGAGTCCTCCAAACCCCAATTTTAATTCACGAAGCGCACCTCCATTAGAGGACAAGTGTTGTCCTCAATTCCCATGAAGGTGTTTGTGGGATTCGACGTGATTGAAGATCCTCGACATGTACGACCTCATCCATCTATCGAGGAGGAGGGTTTCAGGTGCATTGAGACTTATTGTAGGAGTCACTACTCTTGGGTTGCTGATCTATGCCACTCGCGAAGGTATACCCCTATATTCGTGGGAACTCGAAATGGGAGAAAATTAGTTTCTCCTATGTGGTTCAGATTTTTTATAATGTTTTATTTCATAGGTTGATTGAGTTTTGGTATTAATTCGATTGTGTTTTTTGAAATTTTAAATGTTTATTTTCACGCTTCTGTGATGTAACAGGTTGATCCGATCGACACCCTTCAAGATGCTCACCAACTTCTACTCAATGTGCCGCCTTGTGTGTGCTCTACCCCTAGTGTCTCTCTTGGCACTTGAGTTGATTCTATTAATTGCCTTGCTGCTATCACTCCCTTTTTCTCTCTCAACCTCGTTTTCTCACTCTCCCCTAGCTTGTCTCTCTCTAGAGTGTCCCAAGCATCTCGGTAAGCCCCGTCCACCCAGGATGTTGCCTACTTTACAACAAAGGCCAACCACCGCCCAAATCTAGTGCTTGAGACCACAGACAAAACACCACCATAGAAGATGTCCTACCCAATCACCTTAACCTACAAGCAAGTGGGTGAATGAAGAGTCAACTAGAGCAATGTGAAGGAATCATCCCCAAAAGTGGAACACTTACCACTCAAAGGCAATTTCAGTAAACATTCCATAGATGGGCAACTACACGGGGCAAGGATGCCCATTCGATGCTAGATGTGAGCAGTTCCAACACATTATTCTCCGTTGGAAGTTTCGCTCATTTGAAAGCATTTGAGTAAACCTTGAAAAATTCACGAGATGCACCAGCACCAAAAGTCTACTCCCGTAACCCTTATGCCCTTTGAAGAACCATTGCTGCCTTTGAGGAATCCACTGCATTGTCAAATACGCAAACTGCCGTGCACTCTCGTTGCTTCCATGCAAAGTGCGATTCAATCTCCTCCTTAAGAAAAAGAATAAAGGATTGCAAGGCACAAATAGTCATGGAATAGCCATAGCTTTTCTCTGCTCGAATGATAAGAACTCGACAAAAGACTAGGCTAGAAAATCCCTCGCACCCGAGGTCGATGCCTTAGGGCAACAAGGAGTGTGGAGTCTGGGTGCCTCATCAAGCAAAAAAGATGGCACTTGGGGCATAGGTGGCCATCCCCTTAAGGCCTCCCCCTTTGGCTAAAAGGAATCAACCACCCGACCCGAGGAGTGTGCCTCAATATCTATTGATTGGTCCGCACAAACTCCCTTTTGTCCTAGGAATGGTCGCTCAGAGTGATTAGCTATGTCCCTTGCCTGAGAAAGCTTGGATGGATTAGGACCCACCCTTGCCTATGAGGTAGACTGCTTAACGGGTGAATTCGAGGTTTTTGAAAGATGCGTTCATTGTAGTAATAATTCCTCAAAAATAGCTCGAACAACAGATAAAATTTATAACTTGAATGAAGTCTAAGGTCGTTCGCTGGAAGCAAATATGGAATTCATGCGCTAATCTCAACATATAATGTAAATGAGCACAATTAATTACTCAAAACTAATATTCAATATATAACATGAGTATGTCAAGGATCTAATGAGCCAAAAAGACATCTAAGGTAAAATAATAGTGATTTGAATAACCAATTATTAGCTTAGATACACATATAATAATTACTTAATCATCTAAATAAATGAACAGTATCAACCATGCAAACTTTAGTGCAAGTGCACTCCATCAGACGACAGGGCACTCAATCAGATGGCTTAAGTCAGCCTTGCTACAGTGCCAAGAGGACACTATACTTCTTCTGCTTCTCTTCTTCCTCTACTTTGCTCTTCTTCCTTGCTTCTTCTTCGGCCCTTCTGATGCACAGGGGGAAACTTACGAAATTGTCTAAGTGTTAGCCAATTCACAACAGAGCAAAACCCCATGCCCCCACACTCTCTCTTCTTCTCTCTCTCTAGGTTTCCACCTTTCTTCCGCCTTCACAAGTCCATGCACAGTACCGAGTTATCAAGTAATCGGTCTAGGGTGCACTTGGGACCAGGGTTGCCGGTGTGGGGTAGCAGCCGAGGTGTGAGTACAGGCTTAGGTGGGTATACGGGTCAGACCAGGCCCACGTGCGCAGTGACATGGGCGAGGCAAGTGAAGGGTGCGGGGGGCCTCACCCCCCAAGTGACTTAAGGTGATAAGCGCATATCACTTTTGCAATTTATGTGGCGTTGTTGCCTCACTGATTTCTGAGGTGGGACTAAATGTCCCACTGTCTTCGTGTGAGAGTCTGCAAGTGGGACTCCTTCTGATTGCAGCAGCTTCTGAGGGTATCTCCGCCCAATCGGATACCTAGGCACGTGCCTTGAGCCAAACTGCATGACCTGGAGATGCAACCTAGGGTGTGCGTGGCCATGAACTTGAAGAACATGGTGGCAACGGGCGGAGGGCGGTGGAGACACGGTGAACACCTGAAAGGAGAAGCATGGACTTTCGGCCCAATTAAATACGTTCACCAGTATCGCTGGAGGGTGCGGAATGCATTGGTGGTGGTTGTGTGGCATATGAGGGCATGAAGTGATCGGATGGAGGTGGAGACGATGATCAGTGATGGGTTTGTTCGGTGGGGATGTTGGGTGTGTGAATGGAGAGATAATGATAAGGCTTTTGTGCTGGAAGGCGAGGCAAAGCTTATTGGAGTTTCGGCGAGGCGGATGGAGGTGCATAGCGGTGGGGACACCTCACCGGAGGAGCGGTCGGAGACGGGGAAGACAAGGGTGATAGCCTGTGTCGAGGGGATATTTTTGGGTTTTTGGGGTGTAAAAGTAATCTAAGGATCTAAAGAAGCTAAACTAACCCTAATCTAATGGATGAAGAGGGGAGAACGCCACCGGTTTTGATCGATCGGTGTCGGGGAAGAAAGCACTCTGGTAGGTGGTAACGGTGACGACGATGGAGAGAGAGCGACGGCGACTAGTATTGCACGACGTGGAGGAAGATGAGGAAGAAAAATCCGCTGCCGATATTGCGATCGAATGACAAAGATAGGCAAAGGGAGTCGCCAAAGCTTGAGGAGCCTTTCGGCCAGAATAAGAGAGAGGAATTGAGGGTGTTCCAGGCCAAAATCAAGCTTAGGATGTACTATATGCATTGGGGCTTCTTTTATAGGCTTCTAGAGGATGATTTAAGCTTGGGAAGCAAGCTTCCCAAGCTTGGAAGGTCACCAAAGATGGAAGCTTGAAAGATATCCAAATCTCTCATGCATTCGCATGAGAGATTGGGAAGGTTGTTGGACTCATGACCTGATTCATTAGAGAGAGAACTTCTCAAAGAATCTCCCTTCCAATTTTGGAAGAGATTCATTGATTAGAGAACGAGTTCTCTACAATCAAAGGTCGTCGAAGTTGGATTCCTCCGCGATAATGGCAGAGGGACCTAAATGCAAAGAGTGATGACAAAGATAAGGGCCTATTTGTAAGGAATTGAAAAGATGAGGGGCTATTGAAGATAAAGAAAGTCAGACTTGAACCAAAATGCAAACTAGGTTGAAATGATCTCATATTGGACCCAAATTTTAGTAGAAACCTAATTTGGACCCAAGGAATCCAATGGTGAAGTTGGATTTTGGTTTTGACCTTGTTTGACTATGTAATTTATGCAAAAACCCAAATTAGGGCAAAAGTTTATGTGTGGCTCTATTTTGGGTCAAAATGGACACTAATGGTCAAATCAAGGATGCCAAACCATAGAGTACTTTTCTATGGATTTTAGAGGGTTTAGGTGAATTTTATCCTGACCAGAACCTCATTTAATCAAGTGAGTCTATTTTTAGGGTTTCAGAAGTCATTAATTCTTGAAACATGCGAAAACCCATTTCTATCTGCATGGACCTACTTTCTAAACATTTAAGATCATTTGACCTTTATTTAACCCCTGAGAAAACCTATGGTCATTCTATAATTAAGATGTGCTGTTAAAACTGCAGTTTTACCCCTGTTTCCATGTCTATCTCTCATAATGGATTTGCAGTGAATTAGGGTCCTCTGGCAGTTATGTAGGAGCATTTAATGATAGAATATGACTAAATAAAGCTAGATATGGCTGATGACGATGTTATCATCACAGATGAAAGCACATCACCAAAGAGATCAACCTGCTCTTTCTACTAGGTAGATTCCTGACTCACGACGAACTGAGAATGGGAACTACTTCCCTTCTACCACTTCAATGAGCATCCTTCCCCACCCAGGGGGAGTAAGAGTCTCTCTCCCTAGATTGTGACCCCTCAAGGCATAAGGTTTAAAGGGAGAGAAAGGCTACAAAAGGCGAAGTTGGGTTAGTAAGACAAAACCAACGAATAGTAGACTCGTGGTCACCTGCAGTCAGCTAAACCCAACCTAGTGCTAACCCCTAACGAGCTAAGAGTGTGAAGGCCTCCTATAGCCCTAACCCCATCACTACGAGAAGGCCGAGCCCTGATGGAAAATGCAACCAAAACCACCTTGTTGGACAAAAGGCAGGCCAAAGAATGCCTACCTCAACCATTTAGGCTATCTAACAGTGCAACAAGCAAAAAAGTCTTGCTTACAAGGAAAGAGAGTGTGTAACCCAACTAGAGGGCTCCTCTCCCTTTTACTCCCTAGGGAAATACCATTGAGCTAGTGGAATGAGTCCAGCAAGGTCGTTGCCCAAAGTTTAAGATCGACAACCTCAAAGGCATCTAGTGCAAGCTAGTAATTCAAACACGATCATAAAAAGGAGATATTATAACAAAAGAAAGGAATGAAGTAAGGGTTACACAAAGGATTGTGCATTGACTCATATAGAGAGTTGTGTCTCCCCACGAGGGTGAACACAACCTAGATGCTAACCCAAAACAATGTAAAAAAATCCACTCGAATCACCCTGCCACGGCAAATAACCTATCTCCCCATCCTTTCAAAGCAAGGAGCATGAGCCATAGGAGAAAAAAGAGGGCAACCTTACCTGATTATCTCAGGAAAGAAGCCTGCTTGCCTTGGTTGATGGATGACATTTTCTTCTTATAGAGCAATGGCTCCACCATAATAGCTACCCAAATTATGCTAAGTGAGAAAGGGCTGAAAAGCAGACACTGTGATATGTTCATAATGGAATTGGTAGGAGTGAGCGCATGGCCCCCATCACTAGCTTGCACACCCTCAACTATCCCATCAGCATTTAAGGTGACAAGACACAACCAAACAATGAGTCTATAAAGATGTGGCATCTATCATATCCTAGGCCTCGAGACATTCAAATGATGTAGTCCCGTCATCATCCCAAATGGCACATATGGAAGGCTTGAGGTGATGGCTATCCCTAAAACTCAAATGGATAAACAACGAAATATAGGTAGTATTCTTCCAGAGAGGGAGGAAGACTCAAAAGCATTAAGATTGGCAAACACCCACCAAGTACGAGTGAGAAAAAAGCCCCCCTTAGAGGAGAGAGAGGAAGGAAGCGCCACTCATCTCACTAAGTGGGTTGCTGCTACATGTAGCAAGCCCTCTCGTAGAAGAGGGACTTAGACAAAAAGGCACCAATCGTCACACCAAGTGATGAGGTGTGTCTCATCATAGCTAAAATTCCCAAGTAAGCTAGAAACTAGCTTAAAATACTATCAATTAACACAAGAAATGGGTTAAGTGTAGGAATTAGAGAAAATGACCTAAAACATCAATTCTGTGATATAAATGCACAATTAGGTTAATTTTGAGAGATTTTCTATTAATTAAGTAAATGGATGCTTCGAATGCCAATTGAACACAAAAATGAGTTTAAAAGTACAAATCAGAGGTTGGAATATTTTCTTAAATGTTCAATGAATATTCCATAAAAACTTCATTATATTTGGGCATCACGTAGACCTTGAAATATGTGCATTACACTTAGGTCCTTTCATATAATTATTCCTTCACATTTTATACATTTAAAACCATTGGGGACTTATTTGCAAGCACACAGGGACTTCTTAGTCATGATTTTCACCACTAATGGGTCCTTTTCAAACTTCACACCACTTCACTCTTTTGGGCTTACTTGCAAAATCACCAAAACACCTACTGCTTTAGGTGTTCTTATGTGAAGAACACAAGGCCTTTTGGTTGTTCATCCATCTTAGCTTGATCCAACAGTGGATCTTCATCCTCTTGCATACAGCCAGTGCCCAATTGTTCCTACTTAATTCTAGATCTCATCTAAGGGTCCATGTTTGTTCTAATCCTTTGTGTACCTCCTAGCTTTCATCTTAGCCCTTCAAACACATCAGACCTCACCCACTAATCAAGTCACCCCCAACTCCTCAAAGCCTATTTAAGGACCTCCCCACTCCTTGTACAATTCTTTATCAACTCCTTTCCTACACTTCTTGAGTTGATCATTCTTCCAACTCCAGTTTTCCCTCCTCTTCATCATTGCCTGTGATAGGGGTGGCACACCTTCCTCCATTCAATCCTCGCCACTAGGGGTCACATAACACCTAAAGGCAACCCTAGAGCTTCACTAGCAAGCTTTCATCATTGGAGATCTTCTTCCTCCTTCATCACTGCAACCACTAGCTGCAGTTCTTCTCAAAGGTCCCATTCCTTTGTTAAATTAAGATTTTAACTCTTTTTTAGATAGATTTAATGCTTTCTTAGATTAAACACATTAATTTAGATCATTTAGAGTAAATTTTGATTAGTGATTTGGTTTAGATTAGCCTATATTAGATTAATTGTAGCTCTTCACCACTTCACCCTCTCTAATTAATTCTGATAAGAGAGGAAGATTCACTCATTCCTCTTAATCCATTTTCCTCCCTCCTTACCTCGCAATCATATTCTACTATTTCATTCAATGTTTTAATCCATTGACCACTTCATGCATCAGAGCTAATTGAGATTTGAAGCTCGCTAACTTTTGGATCTCAATTGTGCTCAAATTTCACTAGAGGGCTCTTTCACTCATTCCACAAATCACAAGAGCCCTCCCTATGTTTTGAATTGATTGCAATTCACTCGATTTATACAGAAGTGATTTTTATGTTTGATAAGAGGATTAGAGATCTAATATGGTTTCTATCGATTTTAATCAAGTGAATTAGGATGTTAATTGTGTAATTGGATTACTAGTGATGGGTTTGAGTCATTTTGATTTGATTTTCATCATGCCCAATTCTTATATCTGATACTATTTTATGGCTTTCACTGAGAGAGCAAGGACCTGTGAAAATCCAAGCATGGATTGAAGGCCCTCACAATGATCTAATTGGTCATAGAGGATCGGTTAGGATTCCTGAACACTAGTCAATGGTGTGTAGGAATCTAAGATGATCAGATCAATTGAACCAAACCCACATCAATTGCCCAAGTAGGCAAAAACCTAATTTGATTTTAATGTGCCTTATCAACTAGTTGAGGTGTTCAATGAGGTTTGAACTAATCAAATGAAGAGCTAAGAAGGTATTACAATCAGTATTAATGTCTAATTGGATTCCTTCTTCCATGCTGTCTATAGCGTGGGGAGAAAATTCAGTCAGGGTTTTTAAGAGCTTTTCGATCTTAGATCTAAGTTGTGTTCGGTCTTTAAACCTCAAAAGAGTGTTTGCGACAACTAATATCTGCCTTTAATTAATGTGAGATTGATTTGAGATTTTAAGTCTAAAAGCCCAAGTTTCTACCTAATTTGGAGATTTGAGACTTCAATCAAGTTCTTATAACCTAAGAAAGAATTTGAGATGGATTTAAATGTTTATACAACATATTGGAATGAATTGAATGATATTTTGAATTTTAAATCAACTCTGAGATGTGTTTGATCATAAATGAACAGTTGCAGCAGTAGCTACATCAGCTAAGTTTGTTTTGGGATTTTTATGCTTTGATTGTGGATTCTGATCGGTTTTTGAATGATATTAATTTGTATTGGATCCTATAGGATGAGATTTACATGATTTTATTTCTTAGATGTTTAAAATAGAACTTGGAATGCATAGTCTCTCAGAACAACTGATTTGACAGTTGGTAGTAGCAGCTCTTCAGAATTTTAAGTGAAGATTCTCAATCTTGTTGAGTGTAAAAGCTCTTCAAATAAGCTAATGATAGAAAAATCCTTCAGATATATGTATAATTGGTTTTGAATCTAGAACAAGTTGCAAATTATTTTTAATCCCTATTTGAAACCTCCATTAGCAGTTATGACTGTTGAAATCAATCTAAACTTGCATTCTGATGAAATTCAATGTTTGAGTCTTGTCTTTAGTGTTTGAATCTGATTTCATTTGGTACCTGGAAGTTGCTAATGCCCTTTGTACTAGTTCTAGAATTTTGAGAGGACTTTTAAGGCATGGAATTCATGTTCTAATCTTCATAAAGCATATTCTTAGACTTATTTGTAAATAGCATGAAAACTACAAAATAAATGTAAATAAATAAATAAAAGTTGTCTTGAGTGAGATTATGATTAGTTTTAGGTGTGTGTTGAGTTAGATTTAGGATTTGAATGTGTTAGCTAGGAGAACATACCTGCAGAAGTTTGAGTCTTCTCAAGTTTAGAAATAAAGGAAAGAAAACAAAAACTCCAAAAGGACTTCTCCTCTTTTCAACTTTCTCTCCTCTTCCTTTATTCTTATGAAACACAAGAACAAAATAAAAAATTGAAAAACTCCAAAAATTCTACAAAAATACCTATGTAAATAGTATTTATACTTGTATATAATCCTAAATTAATTGTATATAGTAACTTATATATGTGTGAAGTATGTAAATAACTTATATATCTATTTTCTTTATTTAGATAAATATTTATATTAAGCTACATAGTATATATTATAATAATATAATTATGTATATATTTTTTTATATTATATGTACATAATCTATATGTAAATATAAATAGATATATATGTGCCTATTAACATATTCCTATCTATGGATATAACTTAAAGTAATTATTATATATAGTATTATATCCATATATTTATTTATTACTTAGATATTGTACAAATTTATATTTATAAGTTAATTAAGTAAATTATTAATTTAATGTAATATAAATTAATAAATTAATAAAATAATGAAATAAATTATGTTATATTTTTGTATATTATAGTTTAAAGTATATTCAATATATTTATAACTTACTTATATTGTAAAGTGTTTATATTGTGTAATATATGTACATATATATATATTGTGTAAATAAAATATGTATATATAGAAATAAATTAATAAAAATTAATTAAAAATCTGTATTAATTAGGTAATAAAGTAAATTAACTAACCTAAGAGTTAATTGTACCATCAATTTATTAATTTATATTTTAATTAAGGAATTAAGGTTAAAATTAACATGTATTTATTCCAAACTTTAACTTTTTTTAAACATAATTATATATTTAATTAATGTAAATAAATTATACCAATAAGTAGTCCTATGTATTGGCTACATGTATATATAATTTAATTATAAAATAATTAATTATTTAATGCCTATTTAGATCCCTAAACTTTGCATGAAATCATGAAATCACGCACTGAATTTGGTGCACAATTTAGCACCACATTGTAAACCTGCAAAGAGTTAGCAGTGTATAAAATGAATCTCGCTGACCAACCTCCTGTCGAGTATGGGGGTCGGATCCCTACGAGCATATTCACGAGAGAGAGAGAGAGAGAGAGGTATGAGCTATTGGGCTCGCTAGGGAGTGGGCCAATGCATGCACTATAGGCTTGTATGCATTTAGTATTGTACATAATTATGTAAATAATATCCCTCCCTCGGCTTATTTAGTAGTAGTTGATCCCGCTCATTTAAGGGACGTAGATCTAACGAAAAGTGGGCCAAAAAACCCAACCTTTTTTTAGGTTAAAGAGTAAGTTAAGTCGGGCCCCTTCAAGGGACGTAGATCCCACGAAAAGTGGGCCCAAAAGCCAACTTTCTTTCTTGGTTAAAGAGTAAGTTAAGTGGACTAAGTACATAAAATAAACTAAGTGTTAGTAAGTTAGTATATAGTGTTAGTGTTAAGTATGATGTGTGTGTGCAAATGTGTTGTGGAAATGGCTCGGTGAATATTCTGTGTTAGTAATTGTATGTGCTGTGTATGTGTGTTAGTATACATATATATAGTATTATAAGTAAAATATGTATATAGATTGTGTATTTGTTGTATTATGTATTGTATACATGTATTATTAATAAAGAAAATACATATCTACATATTATTTTTGACTTATTATGTATATAAATGTTTTTAAGGCTTTCATATATATATTTATATATTATATAAGCTATGTATATAACGTTATAAATAATTATTTAGAATATTATTTTTACCTTATTTTTGTATATACATATTTTTAAGGTTCTAATATATTTATATAAGTACTGATAGGTATATATATTAGTAGTAGTTATATATGTCAGTATATTCATAGAATTAGTGTTATAGTTGTGTATATATAGGTTAATTAGATAGAGATACTTAGATAATGTGTATATAACTAACCTAGATTAGTTTAGAGTAGTTTTTCATGCCTTTAGACTTGTATATATTCCTGAGGCATTGTCATTGACTTTAATTCATTCATTTTTATACATAATTGATTTAGATTAATTCATTCTCTAAGTCTTTCATTCATAATTCATTTTGATGTAAATAAATTTAACATTTGTTGAATAAAAGGTGATATTTGCATAATAGAGAGTGATGTATATCAATAACTTCCTCCCAGTAAACAACCTATAATAAAACCAGTAAAAATTGTATATAAATAAATGACATCTATCTGAATTACAATATAAACTACGATATAATTAATTAACCCTAATTAACCAGCTATCCATATGGTACATCACCAAGCAGGTAGGTTGCCAGGATAGCAAGCTCCCCCCTAGAGAGGAGAGGGGGCAAGTAGCCACCACCTGTTGCACCAAGCAGGTAGACCACCAACACTTCATACCCCCCCTACAAGAGGAAGGGGGGAAAAGAAAAGGACCACCAACTAACATGCAAGCACCAGTGGCCCATGAGGCTGTTGGGGACCCAAGGAGTTACCCCCCAGCAAAACCAGGCCGCAACTGCAGGGAGCAAAGGGAGTTACCAAAAGAAAACGGAGTTGTGAATTTACTCTCAGTGTCCGTACTACGAACTCCAAGAGTGGGGACAACTGATGGGGAAAAGAGAGTCAAGCTCACCAAAGGCAGACTGTTAAGACCCGTGACATCAAAACACTTTAAGACATCTGGGAGTTGGTCCAGACGTCTGGTCAGACATCTAAACACCTTCCCAAACGTCTGGAAATTAATTTTTGCGTGCGTACGATCGCGAGTCTACACGCATGCCGCGCACAAACTGAGCCCCAGCTGCCCTCTTCTCTTCCTTTTTCCCTCACAAACCTGCAGAAGCTTTTCCCCCATGCCTACAAATACCCCTGTCCTCTCCCTTATGCCACCCCACTCCATTTGTCTCCTCCTTCCTCCAGCGCGAGAGCGAGAGTGAGAGAGAGCAGCAGCTGCTTCCAAGTGCAACGACAGAGAGGAGAGGTGCAGCGAGAGGGAAGAGAAGAGAGCGCGCGAGCTGTGAGAGAGAGACCTTGTCGGAGTAGTTCGAGGCCGGTCGGTGTGCACGCAGAGGAGAGTTGTGCTGGGGAGGTTCCCCTTGGTGCTGCTGCAGCTCGAGCAGCGGACGAGCGACTACGTGGCAAGGTCACGCGCAGCGGGAAGAAGCCAAAGGAGCTTCTGATTCTGGGATTTTTCCCAAAATCAGACATCTGGACCTACATCCAGACGACGCAGACGATGTTTGGAGGGAGCTCCAGACGACTGAGAGGTACGTATTTTCCTCCTTTGCTTCCTTCTATGGATACGGCCATGCAGGTCATTCCGCCGAAGTTCTGTCTCATGCCGTGGTGAGAGATGTCGTGTGCGTGTGTAGGATTCGCTTTGGGAAGGCGCGGGACACGCCCTCCCACATGGTTCAGACGTCTGGGTGAGTCACCAAACGGTGGAGAGCGTCTCCAGACATCCGGAGAGGTGGTCGGACATCTAGAACTAGGACCAGATGGTTCAGTAGGATTCCTGGACGTCTGAAGAGCAGCGCAGAGCGAGGTATGATCTGGACCCCTTTTTAAGATGTCTCGAAGCTGTTCCAGACGTCTGATGTGAGTTAGAGTTGTCGTTTTTGACCCGTTTAGGGTCCGTTCGAGGTTCAATTTCCGTGTTTAAGATTCCGTTCTTCTTCATGTAAGTTCCTCTACTTGTTGGAATGCTTGTAATCATGTTCTGAGTGATTTCTTGTGGTTGATCCTTGTGTTAGGACCTCGTTCTGTTGCGGACTTGGGGGTTGCAGAGGCACGTAGACCTACCGATCGAGCCCCCATTACTCTCGATTTTGCGGGTAGAGTGGCTTCCCTTAGTTAATTACGAACTTAACTGCATGTCTGGAATAAATGATAGATCCTAGGTTATGGCATGAATCCTAGGACTAGAAACACTGGAACAATTGTATTGAATGCCTGAATTGCAGTCTTGGATGAGTAGATAGAATAATAATCATTGCCTGTAATTGGATAACAGCTACCTGTGAAATGTAGAGTACTGTTATTAGCAATTGCTACCTGCAACTATATAAATTGGAAAAGAAAGTTTGAATGTTGGAAACACGTGCTATATGCGAATAAACCTAAAATGATGAAACATAGTATGTCTTGGCCTGAGAAACATGAGCATGAACCCTATGGGGAATTAGGAGTAGAACTCTTGGAAATAAATAGAACAGAACTGGAAAAGTGAATGGGAAAGTGTGTTGTCTCTTGGGTACGTATTACCAAGGGAAGCACATGTTACCTCTTAGTGCAGAGTGGAGCTAGCCGCCCTAGGGTTGAGACCCGGGGTTAGGTCTGGCCACTTTGTACAGACTTCGGCCCTTGCGTACATAGTATCGGGGAGAGCTACTAGTGTAGGGAGAGAGCTAGCCACCCCACGGGGCCCAGGGTTCAGCTAGCCGTCCTACACCGACTTGTTAGGCCCACTAGGCAAACTAGGGTAGTCAAGCGAGGGTGCGCAGACTGTGGAGGGGCAAGACCCTTGTTTGGTTACTATGGAAGGGCTAGACCCCTGTTACTGAAAGGGCTCTGCCCTATACTGGTTCCGTGCTGTGCATTGGGCACACCCATTAATGGAAACGACTGATCACGTGCCAGTGCGGGGTAGCTACTCGTGCGTTTATCGCACGTGCCGTAGTCACCGTTACGCCTGTCAGCGACCTTGGGGTGGTTGACTGACTGTAGGACCACCACGGGGGACTCTCCTGGCCAGGAGAGCACCACGTGCTACTTCTACTCTTCGGAAAAGACTGCAATCAAGATCATTCCCACGAGGAACATTCGAGATCAAGAAAAAGACCTGATAAATGAACCAAGTAATGAAAAAAAGAATAATTAGTTGAATAAAGAAGAAATTAAAAACAACAGCTACCTATCCACTTTTACTGTTCTTCTTAGCTAGCTGGTTGCCACTTTACTCAGTGTTTCGCTGACGTGTCGTACTTACCACTTTTTTCAAGTCCAGGTGTTGAGCAGCCAGAGCCTACAACTGTGGAGGGTGCTAGGCCTAGTAGAGCCCAGTAGCTGTGCTTGTGTTGTACCCATTTTCTATAGTAGTGAGTATTTGTTACACTTTTGTACTCTGCTATTGTAAGCTTCATATTTCTGTACCTGTTTAAAATTCTCTACTATTGTGGTGGTGTGTACTGTAGTAGTTGTTTCTTTACTGCTATACTTTGTTTACTGTTAGTTGCTTGCATGGTGAATGTGGTTTATTTTACTTCTTTTTGGTTACTTTCTCATTGGACGACTGGGTCTTAGGATCAGTCGAGTTGGTCCTATTCTCGTGTCCTGTTGGGATTCGAGAACCGGGTCGTAACAAGATGGTATCAGAGCAAGGTCTTCCCGAGAAGTGAACCAACTGGCTGGAAAATAATCAATTCACATGCTTGTAACTAGAGTAACCACCACAACGTACCTTTTGACATCTGTTCTAGTGTTCTTTTGTTGAATGTCGTTTAGTATTGACGTCTTTTCTGTTCCGTGTTCGCGTCTCCCTACAGGAGATGCCTCGACGAGGAGGTAGCGAGGCGGGCCGCGAACGTGGCCGAGGACGAGGTCGGAGGGGCGGGCGCGTTGAGCCTGACGTCTCAATGGACCAGCCACTGCTTCTGGGCATTCAGACCCAGGACCTCGCCCAGCTGATGCGGGAGATCGTGCGAGAGGAGCTTCACCCACCGCCACGAGTGCCTCTCCCTGGGACTATGGAGGGGGAGTCCTCTATGGGACCACGAGACGAACTTGGTGCTGGACGTGGGGGAGGGGATGTCCCTCCACCGGCCCCACCTTCCTCTGGCACTTCTGAGCACGAGGCCTTCTTATCAGGAGGCATACCAGTGTCTCCCCTTCAGCGCCATTACGAGCTTTTCGGACAGTTCCGGAAGCTGAAGCCCCCTCCTTCAAGGGGGATGACGACCCGACCGAGGCAGAGGACTGGCTCGAGCAGATCGAGAAGGTGTTTGACACCCTTCGCCCCCCTGTGGAGTGCCTCGTGACCTTTGCCACGTACCAACTGGAGAGCGTGACACATGGGTGGTGGAGGGCGGTTAGAGGTCAGGAGAGGGACGAGCCAACTTGGGACCAGTTCATCACCCTCTTCTACGAATAGTACTTTCCCCAGACATGGCAGGAACAGAGGAGGTGGGAGTTCCACACTCTCCGCCGGGGGACGATGACCGTGAGCGCGTACCGCGCGCATTTCCTGGAGCTGTCTCATTTTTCCGTGACAGCCGTGGTTACCGAGGAGGAGTGCCTTTGGAGGTTCACCGAGGGGCTCCGACCTGCTATTCAGGGGTATGTCAAACCCCTGAAGCTTCCTACATTCTCGAGGGTGATGGAGGCAGCTATGACATATGAAGAGACCAACCCGTCCGCACGTGACACTAACAGCGGGCGGAAGAAGGCCTACTAGCCAGACTACTCACAGGGTCGACGAGAGAGGAGGCACGTGGCACCCACAGGAGAGCCATCATGCTTTGTGGGGCCATCAGCGGCCTTTGGGGGCCCCCAACAGGGGCCAACTGCCAGCACCGGACCCCCGCTCAGCCATCAACAAGGACCCACTGAGGGCGGGAGTCGAGTCCCCTTTTGCTACCAGTGTGGCCAGCCAGGCCACATCAGGAGGGACTGCCTGTCTAGGGCTGGAAGTCAGTAGATGCTCCCCACGCCGAGCACTGGAGGGCGAGCCGGAGGCCGCAGTTTCCAGGCACGAGGAGGAGGACAGCAGTCGTGGGGAGGGTACCGGCCAGCGGCTACCCGTCCGACTCAGAGTGTGGCTGCTTCGTCCGCACCTAGGGTAGAGGGGCGTATCAACGCCCTGACACACAGGGATGCCAGAGTTTCAGGATCAGTGGTGGCAGGTATGGTTTCAGTTTCTGACAGACTAGTTTACACGCTTTTCGATTCTGGTGCTACGCACTCGTTTGTCGCTGCCAGTTTTGCTGTTAGTTTGGGGCATGACTGTATGTTGTTAGAGGATCCGTTCATGATTAGAGGTCTGGGTGGTCAGCTGTTCATAGCTGAGGAGGTGTACATAGGTTGTGAGGTCAGTGTTGGGGGACACAGCCTTCCCGCTAACCTGATTGTGATACAGATGGACTTTGGTGTGATTCTGGGGATGGACTGGCTATCCGCTTACCATGCCTTGGTGGACTGCTTTGAGAGGAAGATCGTCTTCTCCATACCGGAGTTACCTTCTTTCGAGTTCCACGGGCAGCCAGTGGACGATGGCTTCAGGTGCATTTCTGCACTACGGGCGACGAGACTTTTGGGCCAGGGGTGTGAGGGCTTCCTGGCTTGTGTGGTGGCGGGGCCCAGCCCTATGGGGGACTTTCAGAGTATCCCGGTGGTCAGAGAGTACCCCGACGTGTTCCCAGATGAGTTGCCAGGACTACCGCCCGAGCGTGAGATCGAGTTTGAGATCTCACTGGTACTGGGGACTGATTAGCCCATAGTTGTGGGCTATTTAAGTATTTAAGTGCCTACACACTAGGTTAATTCTAACATTTATTTAGCATAAATTAGGATGTAAATAGATTAATTCATAGTTTTAATTTAATTACATAATCCATACATTGCATTCATATCTTAAGTGCATTTAGAATTAGCTTAGAATAGCATCATCTAATTAGACAACCAATTAGGTATATTATTTTCATTAACATAGAAGTTGAGGGTTTGTATATAAATGACCCTAATATTTTAACATTATTTTCTTTACTCTTCTCCTTGCAGGAACGGCTGGCTGCCGCTCCAACGTCGAACGGCCGCAGTGAAGACCCATTCAAGGGGGAGCGGATGTGGTGGATCTGGTCGGGCGGCTGATTTCAAACTTGTGCAGGCCACTACAAAAGGAGGAGGGAGGCAGTCGAGCTCGGGAGGCCTCCGCCATCGACCCACCACTGTGCAGAGAGAACTTCTCTCCTCCACTCCACACTGCCGGCCTCTACTGTGGCGACGAGTCTCCATCACCATGGGCGTGTGGTGTGACAGGCCACACCGTCATCCGGAGCTCGCCGCATCACCGTGAGCACCTTAGTGTGCATCTCCCTCGCCGTCGTCGCCGACCACCACCACCGAGCTACTGATTCAGCCACCCTTTCAGTAACTTAAGACGTCCGGGAAATTTCCCAGACGTCTGAAGCTACCCGCATGCCTCCACCTACTCGCCTGCGTACCCATCTGCACTCCACCCGCTCACCTCCAACAACCACGCCTTCCTCAGCCTGCTGCATCCTTCAAACGCACACGCCCATCAACCTTCAGCTCAACCGTGCCTGCACCCTCCAACCGCACCCGCTCTCCACGCGCCTGCAGCTTACGCCATCTCCACACACTCACCGGTTGCAGCGCCCACCTCCAACCGCGCCTGCAGACCCGCACAACCGAGCACGCCTCCGCCCGCGCCTGCCGCTTGCAAGCGCCATTCACCCGCGCCTGCAGAGCCCTTCGCCCACGCGCCTGCACCCTCCAACAGCGCCTGCAGTCCACGCCATTCACCCCCGCGCCTGCAGAACCGCCAGCAGCGCCCTCCGCCCGCACTTGCTGCAGCCTGCGCACCCCAGCCAGCTGCAGCCGCACCCGCTTAACCACCTACAGACCCATCTTCCCGCACCTGCAGAGCCGTCAGCAGCAGCGCGCGAGCAGATCTCACGCCAACAGCCATGCAAGCTCACTGGCTGCAGCACCTCCGCCGGAGCTCGTCTGGCCACCTCTGGCCGCCGCGCAACTCGCCGCCACCACCGATTCGAAGCCCTCGATCCTAGGGACCTCCTCCGAGCTTCCCACGCCCGGCCATCCGCTCCTCATCGCGCAACACAAAGGGGAAAATTCCCCTATTTTGCTACAGTAAACCATCAATTAGAAATTACATTTTCTGCCATTGTCACTTTTTAATGATATTTTATTGATTTTGCATTGCGGAAAATTTCCTCTAGTTTCTCATAATTGCCATTTCAGCATTGTTTCTTGCTTAAACCTTAATCTAAAGGCAATCTTGGCTTGATTCTTGTCCAAACTAACTACGAACGAACGTTTTTAATTGGTGTGAATTTTAATACGTCATTGCCTCCCTGTGGATACGACCCGCTCCTCTGCGAGTGGTTATTTCTTGTTAAATATTGATTAGTCGATTTTTCCACCACATTAAACTACAAACGACTTTAAAGCGAAAGATCGACCAGTCAAATGGCGCCGATGCCGGGGAGGCAACAGACGCAATAATTTCACCTAATTTTATTTTGATTATTTGCCAATTGCACAGATATTTGACCATTTATTATTTTCTTTTCTGTGCGAGAAATTTTTTGCAAGAATCAGCCAGTGTGAGAGGCGACCCTTGACATCGCCAGACGAGAAGTGGACGAGCAATTTTGAAAGGAGGAGAAGGACGAGGACGCAACGGACACCTTTGTATTTAGTAGCTAGTTTAATTAGAATAGAATTAAGACTGTAGACTTAATTTTTCATTGCAGTTAGTTTGAAACCCTTGTTCTGGGGCGTATTTTGAGGGGTTTATTCCCCAATTTTGTTTTGGGCCCGTGTTGGGTAACTTTTGGGAGCCTGTTCCCTTTTCTTTAGATTTAGGTTTATTTTTTTTTTATTATTACTTTTATTTGCTTGTGCATAAGTAGTTCTAAAAAAAGTAGAAAAAAAAAATGAGCTGCTTGCTAGAAGCTGCCTGCCCTAGGACAAACCATTTAGGTCTGTATGAGCAGCCTCTAGATTTACTTTTCTGCATTGCATGCACTTTTGCATCGAAGATCGCTGGAGGCAAGGTACGTATTCTCTCACTTTGCATCCTATTTTTGATCACGCATTGCATTTAGGATTTAATGCAAAGACCACAAAGTTTGTCTTGAAGCGATCTAACAAGTGGTCACATATATTCGAAAAAATGACTAATTAAAGGAGGGACATCTAAAAATCAAGGACTTGATTGTAAAACGTGGTGTGCGATTCAAAATTCAAAATCATTTTGCGGTGAATGCACACTTATATCTGTTGCACCATAGCACTCATTTAGACACTCCTAAGTCTTGAAATGACTAGGACAAGAGCCCTCCTATCGTTGGATTCTGAAGTGTTCGGAACTGGAAATCAAAGGTTTTGTAAATCCAAAGAGGGGATACCCTGTCACGGATTTTTGGGGGTAGTTGAGGAGCACCGTGAAAGCACAGCTTCAAAGGAAGGCTTAGGCCTACTTGCATCCCTTGATCTTCCATCTTTGGATTTACTTGACCATTTGAGATTTAGGGAAGAATACCTAAGTTCCAGCTAGGTCTTTTTAGGCATTTCGAAGGTTGACAATAGGCACGTAATTAATTGGGCAACTTGTTTTGTCACCTACAATTTGAACTAAATTCAAAAGCCTAAAATCTGTAAAGACCAAACAAGTCTGTTTGAATTGTGTTTGTAGTGCATGCTTGTAGGCGTTCTCTTAGGAGACAACTTGTATTTGATCCTGAACCTGAAAGAATCCTAAGAAAAGACCTCCCAAGGGTAGAAATGGCCGGTCAAAGGAGCCGTAAGGAATATTTCATCCCAACCAACCAAGCTGGCCCAGCACTACGTAGACCTGGAGGGGACAATCCATATGAGATCAAAAGTAGTACCATATCCTTGCTACCCTCCTTCTATGGTACTACTAGGGAAGACCCTTATAGGCATATCGAGGAATTCACCGAGGTCTGTTCCACGGTGAAGCTGTAGGGCGTTACTGATGACGCTCAAATGCAGACCCTCTTTCCCTTCTCCCTAAAGGACAAAGCCAAGTATTGGTATCACACCCTTGATAATATAAATACTTGGGATGCCCTGAAGAATGAGTTTTTGAAGAAGTACTTCCCCATGAGCAAAACAAATCACTTTAGGAGGGAAATTATGAGTTTTGCTCAAAAGGATGGGGAAGCATTCCATGATGCTTAGGAGCGCTTTAACGATTTGCTGAGACTTTGCCCACATCACCAGGTGCCTAAATGGCAACTGGTTGAAAGGTTCTACACCGGACTTAATGATTCGCATAGGCAAACTGTGGATGGTGCCTGTGCAGGAACCTTTCTATCTAAGACTGAGGATGAAGCTTGGAACTTATTTGATACTTTGAGTGAGAATTCTATTCACTTGAATTCTGCCTACATGGATAGAAAGCCCACTCTCATGCAAAGAAAGTTGGAGGCGAATGAAGCAAGGGACACCCAGAATTTAGCCTATCAAATTCAATTACTGAATCAAAACATGGAAAGGCTTATGTCGAACCCGAGTTCATTCGTACCTAACACCTCCACATCCCAAGCTTCCGAATGCGTAATTTGTCAAGGTAATACACACGCCACTGTGGATTGCCACTTGGCCTCCCAATTCCCTGAGCTTGTACAAGCGGATTTGAATGCCGCTCAAGGGTTCCGTCCAAGACCTCGTAATGATCCTTTCTCCAACACTTATAATGAGGGATGGAGGAACCACCCAAACTTTTCATGGAGACAAGGAAATGTCTCAAATTTAGGGAATTACAAACCACAATCCTTTCAAAACCATCAAATGAACCAACCTCAGACCTTTGCCCAACCTAAAACCTCTGAGATGGATGAATTGAAGGCGATGTTGAAAACTATGCAAGAAAATCAAAGTGCCATCATCCAATCTCATGACAAGGCTATACATGGGATGAAATCACAAATTGGACACCTTGTTGAGGCCGTTAGACAGAGGGAGACTGGGAAGTTTCCCAGTGCTGCTGAGGAAAATCCTAAAGGAAAAGGGATTGTCTTTAGGGAGCATGCTCAGGCGATGACTATTCTGAGGAGTGGGAAAGAAATTTCCAAACCTGATGCTCCTATAGTCTCACCCCCTAAAAAGCCATCCACCCTGACTTTCACCCCCACTGGAGAAGATTTGCCCAAATCTTCTCCACTTGAAATCACCTCACCGGAAGAAGTTGCCCTCGTTCCACCCCTTACTCGACATGACAACCCTTCCACCCAGAGATCGAGAGTGCCTTTTCCAGAGCGCTTATCCACCTCTGGGCAGACTTCTGCTGGCTCATCTGGAGCCAAAGATAAGACGGACGAGATTATGGAAACTTTCAAGCAAGTGCAGATTAACCTACCTTTGCTTGAAGCTATCAGGCAGATTCCGTCTTATGCCCTCTTCTTAAAGGACTTGTGCACGAAAAAGCGGCAATCTAGAAAACAGGTCCAATCTAAAGTTGTCCTGCCTGATTCTGTTAGCTCAATTGTTCAACATGGCACACCCCCGAAACATAAGGACCCAGGAGCCCCATACATCTCTGTAGTTATTGGTGACTTACAAATTGATGAGGCTCTACTTGATCTGGGTGCGGGGGTGAACATCCTTCCGAGCTACGTGTATGAACAACTTGGGGGAGGCAATCTGAAGCCTAGCCCTGTAATCCTTCAAGTTGCTGATCGATCACTTAAGACACCACGGGGAATTTTGGAAGATGTCCTCGTAAGAGTGGAGGATTTCTTCTTTCCCGTTGACTTCTTAGTTTTGGACACTGACCCTACCAACAAGCCAACCAAACCCTCCATCATTTTGGGCCACCCCTTCCTTGCAACTTCCCATGCTTCAATTAATTGCAATACTGGGGCATTGAAAATGGGCTTTGGGAATAGGAAAATCTGGCTTAATGTGTTTGATGCTTACAAACAAGCTGGACTTGAGGATTGTTCTCAAGTTGAGGTGATAGATGACCTGATTGAAGCGTCAACTCCTGCAATGTTATGTGATGACCCCCTTCAGCATGTCATGCTAAATGAGCATTCCCATCTCTTGGAGGAATGTGAAGGGGATATACTAGAACTAGAGGAATTGCTAGGAGTTTCTGCTGAGTCTCTTCCCCCATCATTTCCGCCGAAGGCAGATTTGCTACCTGAGATGGGGACATCTATTATGAAACCCTCAACCATACAAGCCCCCAACCTTGAGTTGAAACCCCTCCCTGACACTCTCAAGTATGTTTTCCTAGGTGCCAATGATACGCTCCCCGTTATCATTTCGGTTGTGCTGTCTGAGGCACAGGAGGGAGCCTTGATTGAATGCCTGTCTAGGCACAAGGAAGCTATTGCTTGGAGCATTGCTGACATTAAGGGTATAGACTCTACACTCTGCATGCACCACATTTATACTAATGATTCCATCAAGCCTTTTAGGGACATGCAGAGACGTCTGAACCCTAATATGAGGGAGGTTGTAAAAAAGGAAATCCTGAAGTGGTTGGATGCTGGGATCATATATCCCATTGCTGATAGTAAATGGGTCAGTCCCATTCATGTGGTGCCAAAGAAGGCAGGCTTTATTGTGGAACTCAACGACCAAGGTGAACAAGTTGTCACTAGACCCTCAACTGGATGGAGGGTCTGTATTGATTACCGCAAGCTGAACACCACTACCCAGAAGGATCACTTTCCTTTGCCTTTTATTGATCAAATTCTCAAAAAATTGGCAGGGAATAAGTATTATTGCTTTCTCGATGGATATTCTGGGTACAATCAGGTGGCAGTCTTTCCTGATGACCAGGAAAAGACGACATTCACAAGTCCTTACGGTACTTTTGCATTCAGGCGTATGCCGTTTGGATTATGTAATGCCCCTGCAACTTTCCAGCGGTGTATGATGTCTATCTTTTCGGACAAGATTGACGAGTGTGTTGAAGTATTTATGGATGACTTCTCTATTTATGGCTCGTTTTTCGACCAGTGTCTCCTGCACCTGGAGAATGTGTTGAAACGATGTAAGGAGACTGGTTTAGTCCTCAGCTAGGAGAAAAGTCACTTCATGGTACAGAAAGGAATTGTACTTGGGCATGTTGTATCCGAGCAAGGTTTGGAAGTAGATAAATCCAAGATTGATTCTATTTCCAAACTTCCATTGCCTACGAATGTCAAACAGATTAGATCCTTTCTGGGCCATGCTGGCTTTTACAGGCGCTTTATTAAAAATTTTAGTAAGATTTCTAGGCCACTTTGTGACTTATTGGCGAAGGAATCTTCCTTCAGTTTTGATTCAAAGTGTGCCGAGGCCTTTCAAACTCTAAGGGAGGCCTTGATCTCTGCGCCTGTTCTCCAAGCTCCTAATTGGACACTCCCATTTGAGCTTATGTGTGATGCTTCGGATTATGCAGTGGGAGTAGTTCTTGGACAAAGGGTTGAGGGAAGACCTCATGTGCTACATTATGCAAGCAAGACTTTAACTGAACCTCAGCAAAACTACACCGTCACTGAAAAAGAATTACTTGCTGTAGTTTTTGCTCTGGAGAAGTTTAGGTCTTATTTACTTGGGTCTAAGGTGGTTATTTTTACTGATCATGCAGTAGTGAAACATCTCATTGCTAAGAAAGATTCTAAGCCACGTCTGATTAGGTGGATCTTACTCCTTCAAGAATTTGACTTGGAAATACGTGAAAAGAAAGGAGTAGAAAATGTTGTGGCTGACCACCTGTCTCGCCTTCCTCTTAATGACTCTATTTCTGAAGACATTCGCGAGACATTTCCCAATGAAACTCTGATGGCGGTAACATCAACTTTACTTTGGTATGCAGACATTGTAAATTACTTGGTCACTGGACAAACTCCTGGCTCTTGGGATGAGCAGAAAAGAAAGAGATTCATTTCTCAAGCAAGATATTTTCATTGGGAAGAGCCAGAATTATTCAGAATTGGACAAGACCAAGTATTTAGACGTTGTGTGCCTGAAGAGGAACAACAAAGTGTGCTGACATTTTGCCATGAACTTCATTGTGGAGGACACTTTGGTGCTAAGAAAACTACTTTTAAGGTTCTCCAGTCTGATTTTTGGTGGCCTTCCTTATTTAAGGATTCTCATAATTTTGTTAAGGCCTGTATTAGATGTCAACGGACTGGAACGATTGGGAAGAAGAATGAAATGCCTCAACATCCTATTCAACCTGTTGAAATTTTTGATGTGTGGGGAATTGACTTTATGGGTCCCTTCCCGTCGTCCCACGGTTTTGAATATATCTTGGTGGCAGTTGATTATGTCTCTAAATGGATAGAGGCCATTCCTACGTGCACAAATGACCACTCTGTGGTTTTGAAATTTGTGAAGGCCAATATCATATCCCATTTCGATTGCCCCAAGACTATTATAAGTGATTGGGGACCTCATTTCCGAAACCACCACTTCAATCGGTTAATTAAGAGTTTGGGAGTGACTCACAAGGTTGCTACCCCTTACCACCCTCAGACAAGTGGCCAGGTTGAAGTATCAAATAGGGAGATAAAAACTATTTTGGAAAAGACCATTAGACCTGATAGGAAAGATTGGTCCCAAAAGCTCGATGATGCTTTGTGGGCTTATCGAACGGCCTATAAGACCCCTTTGGGTACTTCTCCCTTTTGGATTGTGTATGGAAAAGCTTGCCATTTACCTGTTGAGTTGGAACATAAAGCACTTTGGGCTATTCGAAGTGTTTAACATGGATTTAGAGAAGGCAGGTAAGACACGATTTCTAAAATTAAGTGAGCTTGAGGAGCTGAGGAATGATGCTTATGACACCTCTCAAGCTTATAAAGAAAGAACTAAGGTCTTGCATGACAAGTTTATTCTTCGAAAGACCTTTGAACCCAACCAACAAGTCTGGCTTTTCAACTCCAGACTTAAGCTTTTTCCTGGGAAATTAAAATCTCGTTGGGATGGGCCTTACATAATCACCAAAGTATTCCCCCATGGAGCTGTGGAGATCAAAAATCCTTCCTCTTCAGCAACTCCCTTTATCGTCAATGGTCAACGGTTAAAACCGTACATAACTTTAGATGGCCATCTAGTTGACGAAGTCACTCTTGAGGAGCCTTAGCTCCTGCCTTTCTCCGCCTCAGGTAATATCTTCCTTTAGCTATTTTTTTTGTTTTCAATGAGGACATTGTTTGAACCAGGCATGGGGGAGAGGACCTGAGGCATTTTGTTTATAGCATATAAAAAAAAAAAAAGAGAGAAAAAGAAAAAAAAAAAAGATTTTGAGCTTAACTGGCTAGATCTTGCAGTCTTAAGCAAATCAGAACTCTAGGGTAGACTAAGTTAATTCTAGGGTCAAACTTTAGAAGCTAAATGAGCTACTAGCTTTAAACCTTTAGGGTCCTTTGTGGACTTAAAAACTTAAGTAGGAGTTAAGTTGCAGACCATTCCTCAAGAGGTTGAGGAAGGGAAGCTAGGGTTTGAGTTAAAAGGTGGGGTAGTACCTGGAGTCTTATTCTACCTTTTGGTTTACGGGTCCTTGTAACCCAGGCATCCAAATTTCACACACTTGGTCTGGTAATCAACTTAATTTCTATCTTTCTGAAAAGAGATTTGGTTCTCTTAGTTTTGACTTAAGAGAGGCTTGAAAACACATTTTGATAGGAAGAGTTCCCGCCGCAGGAGAGGTGGAGTATATACTCACCTTGAGGATGCGATGATAACATATTACCTCCTCGGCGCTTGTCTCTTAGGATATCCATCCTACTGGGGGCATGTAAGTGCATTGCGCGGTTCAGGTACAATAGGCGGCCCTATCTCGAAGTGCCGATTGCCATAGGCCTGAATTCGCTTAAGAAATCCATGGGCGATACTATCTCGAAGGGTCGATTGCCAGGAGTTCTTGGGGTCGTTATGGGTGGTGCTATCTCGAAGCATCGAAAGCCAGGCACCCTTCGAGGTATGGTACTGGGGACAATGAATCCGACACAGACCGTGTTGATAGCTGATCTGAGGTTAGACTTAGAAGAATCAAACAAAAAAAAAAGTATATATATATAAAAAAAAAATCCTTAACTCAAATAACTCAGACCAATACACAGGCACGGATGCTTTAATCTCAGGGATCAATAAACTTTAGGGTAGAGTCAGAAATCAGGGAAACTTGTGCCTGCAACTTGTCTTTAGCCGACCTAGTCTGTAACTTAGCAACTACTTAGGAACCTTGGGTCTAGAGCCTGAACTTAATATGCTTCTGAAGGAAGACTAAGTGAGTTGACTAGTCTACTTAGAGTGCTAGGTTTTCACTTAATTTTGCTAGGGACTAGCAAAAACCAGGCATGGGGGTATTTGATTAGCCCATAGTTGTGGGCTATTTAAGTATTTAAGTGCCTATACATTAGGTTAATTCTAACATTTATTTAGCATAAATTAGGATGTAAATAGATTAATTCATAGTTTTAATTTAATTACATAATCCATGCATTGCATTCATATTTTAAGTGCATTTAGAATTAGCTTAGAATAGCATTCATCTAATTAGACAACCAATTAGGTATATTGTTTTCATTAACATAGAAGTTGAGGGTCTGTATATAAATGACCCTAATATTTTAACATTATTTTCTTTACTCTTCTCCTTGCAGGAACGGCTGGCTGCCGCTCCAACGTCGAACGGCCGCAGTGAAGACCCATTCAAGGGGGAGCGGATGTGGTGGATCTGGTCGGGCGGCTGATTTCAAACTTGTGCAGGCCACTACAAAAGGAGGAGGGAGGCAACCGAGCTCGGGAGGCCTCCGCCACCGACCCACCACTGTGTAGAGAGAACTTCTCTCTTCCACTCCACACTGCCGGCCTCTACTGTGGTGACGAGTCTCCATCACCGTGGGCGTGTGGTGTGACAGGCCACACCGTCATCCGGAGCTCGTCGCATCACCGTGAGCACCTTAGTGTGCATCTGCCTCGCCGTCGTCGCCGACCACCACCACCAAGCTACTGATTCAGCCACCCTTTCAGTAACTTAAGATGTCCGGGAAATTTCCCAGACGTCTGAAGCTACCCGCACGCCTCCACCTACTCGCCTGCATACCCATCTGCACTCCACCTGCTCACCTCTAACCGCCACGCCTTCCTCATCCTGCTGCATCCTTCAAATGCACATGTGCCCATCAACCTTCAGCTCAACCGCGCCTGCACCCTCCAACCACACCCGCTCTCCACGGGCCTGCAGCTCACGCCATCTCCACACACTCACCGACTGCAGCGCCCTCCTCCAACCACGCCTGCAGACCCGCACAACCGAGCACGCCTCCACCCGCGCCTGCCACTTGCAAGCGCCATTCACCCGTGCCTGCAGAGCCCTTCGCCCACGCGCCTGCACCCTCCAACAGCGCTTGCAATCCACGCCATTCACCCCTGCGCCTGCAGAACCGCCAGCAGCGCCCTCCGCCCCCACTTGCTGCAGCCTGTGCACCCCAGCCAGCTGTAGCTGCACCCGCTCAACCGCCTGCAGACCCATCCTCCCGCGCCTGCAGAGCCGTCAACAGCAGCGTGCGAGCATATCTCACGCCAACAGCCGCGCAAGCTCACCGGCTGCAGCACCTCAGCCGGAGCTTGTCCAGCCACCTCCGGCCGCCGCGCGACTCGCCGCCACCACCGATTCGAAGCCCTCGGTCCAAGGGACCTCCTCCGAGCTTCCTGCGCCCGGCCATCCGCTCCTCTTCGCGCAAGACAAAGGGGAAAAATTCCCCTGTTTTGCTACAGTAAACCATCAACTAGAAATTACATTTTCTGCCATTGTCACTTTTTAATGATATTTTATTGATTCTGCATTGCGGAAAATATCCTCTAGTTTCTCATAATTGCCATTTCAGCATTGTTTCTTGCTTAAACTTAATCTAAAGGCAATCTTGGCTTGATTCTTGTCCAAACTAACTACGAACAAACGTTTTTAATTGGTGCGAATTTTAATACGTCATTGCCTCCCTGTGGATACGACCCGCTCCTCTACGAGTGGTTATTTCTTGTTAAATATTGATTAGTCGATTTTTCCACCACATTAAACTACAAACGACTTTAAAGCGAAAGATCGACCAGTCAGGGACCAGCCCCATTTCTACATCACCATACAGGATGGCACCACTTGAGCTGCGAGAGCTCAAGTCTCAGTTGCAAGACCTTCTGGGGAAGGGCTTTGTGAGGCCCAATGCGTCTCCATAGGGAGCCCCAGTATTTTTCGTGAAAAGGAAGGATGGTACCCTACGCCTTTGTGTGGACTACAGATAGCTGAATAGGGTTACCGTCAGGAACAGGTATCTGCTGCCGAGGATTGATGACTTGTTTGACCAGCTGCGAGGTGCCACGGTATTCTCCAAGATAGACTTGAGGCCTGGATACCACTAGTTGAGGATCAAGGAGGCAGACATCTCCAAGACGGCTTTCCGCACCTAGTACGGGCACTACGAGTTTTTGGTCATGCCGTTTGGGCCGACCAATGCCCCCGCTGCCTTCATGGATCTGATGAACCAGGTGTTCAGACCGTACTTGGACCAGTTCGTGGTGGTATTTATTGATGATGTGCTCATCTACTCTCGAGATCAGGCGCAGCAAAGACAGCACTTGCAGATGGTTTTGGACACACTGAGACGACGTAGGTTGTACGCCAAATACAACAAGTGTGAGTTCTAGTTGGGGGAGGTGACCTTCTTGGGTCATGTGATCTCTGGGGATGGCTAGGCTGTGGACCCAACCAAGGTTGAGGCAGTGCTCAGGTGGGAGAGACCACATACAGTTACTGAGATCCGCAGTTTCTTGGGACTGGTAGTCTACTACAGGCAATTTATTAGGGGCTTCTCGCAGATTACACGTCCTATGACACAACTGACTCGGAAGGACGTGCCATTTTCTTGGACAGACGCTTGTGAGGCGTGTTTTCAGGAGCTGAAGGAGTGGCTGACTTCGGTTCCCGTGCTCACCATCCCAGACAGTAGTGGTGGGTTCGTTGTGTACACGGATGCCTCTTTCCAGGGATTAGGGAGTGTGCTCATGTAGAGGGGTCACATTGTCGCTTACGCTTCGCGGCAACTAAAGCCCCATGAGCATAGCTACCCTACCCACGACCTGGAGCTGGCAGCTATCGTCTTCGCGCTGAAGAATTGGAGGCACTACTTGTACGGTGAGACATTTGAGATTTTCACAGATCATAAGAGCCTCAAATACTTGTTTGATCAGAAGGAGCTCAACATAAGACAGAGACATTGGTTGGAGCTCCTAAAGGACTATGACTGTAGCATTTCCTACCACCTGGGAAAGGCCAACGTGGTGGCTGACGCCTTGAGCTGGAAGGCGCCCGCACACTTGGCCAGTTTACAGGCGCAGAGTTGGAGCCTCATGAAGGAGATGGGCAGTTGGCAGCCCCTAGAGTTACTGGGGCACTGTGGGGTAGTGACCATGACACGACAGACGAGGCCAGAGCTGATAGATCGCATCATCACAGGACAGATGGCCAACCCATACTTGCAGCCGTTGCGTGACAGAGTGCTGTCAGGAGACCCTGGGGACTTCCCCTTTATAAACGAGATACTGTGCATGAGGGGACGGTTGTGCGTTCCCAGGGATGAGGAGCTGTTGAGAGAGCTCCTGACTGAGGCACACGGTTCTAGGTTCACCATACATCCCGAAAACACAAAGATGTACCATGATTTAAGACATGACTTTTGGTGGAGGGGAATGAAGTGGGATGTAGGTGAATTCGTACAGTAGTGTTTAGTGTGCCAGCAGGTGAAGGCCGAGCATCAGAGGCCTGCAGGGCCGTTGTAGCCACTTCCAGTGCCAGAGTGGAAGTGGGAGAGCATCACCATGGACTTGGTGGTGAGCTTGCCCGTTACCCAGCAAGGACCCGATGCAGTCTGGGTGATCATTGACAGATTGAAGAAGATGGCACATTTCTTACCAATCTGAGTCACCTTGGGACCAGCACAGTTGGAAGAGAGGTATATCCGCGACGTGGTACGTCTACATGGAGTTTCATGGGAGATCATATCCGATCGGGATACCCATTTTACATCCCAGTTTTGGGCTGAGTTTCAGCAGGCCTTGGGGACACAATTGAGGTTCAGTACAGCATACCACCCCCAAACGGACGAACAGTCTGATCGCATGATACAAACACTTGAGGACCTTTTGTGTGCTTGTGTACTGGACTGGAGGGGCTCTTGGGAGGAGCACTTGCCCTTGGTAGAGTTTGCATATAATAACAGCTATCACTCGAGCATCGGCATGGCACCCTACTAGGCCCTGTACGGACGGAGGTGTACGGCAACCTTGAGTTGGGTTGAGGTCAGGACCAAGTGGGAGGTTGGCCCCAGGCTGATCCAGCAAAGTCAGGAGGTGGTCAAGCAGATTCACAAGCGACTCCACATTGTCAGGAGCAGATAGAAGAGCTATGCAGATCGAAAACGTAGAGAGGTGCAGTTTGAGGTTGGGGACCACGTCTTCCTTTGCGTTTCGCCCATGAAGGGCCTGCAGCGGTTTGGGGTGAGAGGGAAGCTCGCGCCGAGGTTTGTGGGACCCTTTGAGGTCCTGGAGCGGGTTGGACCCATTTCTTACAGGCTTGCCCTTCCTCCCCAGCTTTCTAGTGTGGACGACGTGTTCCACGTGTCCAACCTTAGGAAGTACGTCGCCAATTCCAGTCATGTTCTGAGCCACAAGAGTGTTGAGGTGGGTGACGACCTGACCTACCCCGAGCGGCCAGTGCAGATTCTCGACAGAGTCGTCCAGTGTCTGAGACGGAAGCAAGTACTTCTGGTGAAGGTCGTGTGGAGGAGCTAGCGATACGAGGAGGCTACTTGGAAGCCTGAGGCGGTGATGTGGGAGCAGTACCTGGAGCACTTTGAGGGTATGACTTTTCAGACCGGCTTCGGTCCTCTTTGAGTTTGTTATGCGTATATTGTTCTTTTTCCACACCCTAGTTAGCGCAAGTTTCGGGGACGAAACTTCCTTTGAGTTTGTTATGTTGTTAAGACCCATGACATCAAAACACTTTAAGACGTCTGGGAGTTGGTCCAAACGTCTAGGAGTTGGTCCAGATGTCTGGTCAGACATCTGGACACCTTCCCAAATGTCTGGAAATTAACTTTTGCATGAGTACGATCACGAGTCTACACGCGTGCCGCACGCAAACTGCGCCCCAACTGCCCTCTTCTCTTCCTTTTTCCCTCGCAGACCTGTAGAAGCTTTTCCCCCATGCCTACAAATACCCCCATCCTCTCCCTCACACCAACCCACTCCATCTGTCTCCTCCTTCCTCCAGCGCGAGAGCAAGAGTGAGAGCGAGCAGCAGCTACTGCCAAGTGTAGCGGCGGAGAGGAGAGGTGCAGCAAGAGGGAAGAGAAGAGAGCACGCGAGCCGTGAGAGAGAGACCTCGCCGGAGCAGTTCGAGGCCGATCGGCATGCGCGCGGAGGAGCATTGTGCTGGGGAGGTTCCCCCCTATGCTACTGCAGCTCGAGCAGCGGACGAGCGGCTGCGGGGCGAGGTCGCGCACAGTGGGAAGAAGCCGAAGGAGCTTCTGATTCTGGAATTTTTCCCATAATCAGATGTCTAGACCTACATCTAGACGACGCGGACGACGACTGGAGGGAGCTCCAGATGACTGAGAGGTACGTATTTTCCTCCTTTGCTTCCTTCTGCGGTTACGACCATGCAGGTCGTTCCGCCGAAGTTCTGTCTCATGCCGTGTAGAGAGATGTCGTGTGCGTGTGCAGGATTCACTTCGGGAAGGCGCGGGACATGCCTTCCCACATGGTTCAGACGTCTGGTCGAGTCACCAGACGGCAGAGAGCGTCTCCAAACATCCGGAGAGGTGGTCGAACATCTGGAACTAGGACCAGATAGTTCAGTAGGACTCCTGGATGTCTAAAGAGCAACGCAGAGCGAGGTATGATCTGGACCCCTTTTTAAGATGTCTGGAAGCTGTTCCAGACGTCTGATGTGAGTTAGAGTTGTCGTTTTTGACCCGTTTAGGGTCCACTCGAGGTCTGATTTCCTGGTTTAAGATTCTGTTCTTCTTCGTATAAGTTCCTCTACTTGTTGGAATGCTTGTTATCAGGTTCTGAGTGGTTTCTTGTGGTTGATCCTTGTGTTAGAACCTCGTTCTGTTGCGGACTTGGGGGTTGTGGAGGCACGCGGACCTGCCGATCGAGCCCCCATTACTCTCGATTTTGCGGGTAGACTGGCTTCCCTTAGTTAATTACAAACTTAACTGCTTGTCTGGAATAAATGATAGATCCTAGGGTATGCCGTGAATCCTAGGACCAGAAACACTAGATTGAATGATAGATCCTAGGGTATGGCATGAATCCTAGGACTGGAAACACTGAAACGATTGTATTGAATGCCTGAATTGTAGTCTTGGATGAGTAGATAGAATAATAATCATTGCCTATAATTGGATAACAGCTGCCTGTGAAATGTAGAGTACTGTTGTTAGTAACTGCTACCTGTAATTCCTGTTGTTTGAAATTAAATACGAGCTGCATGTATATAAATTGGAAAAGAAAGTTTGAATGTTGGAAACACGTGCTATATGCGAATAAAAGTGAAATGATGAAACATAGTATGTCTTGGCTTGAGAGACATGAGCATGAACCCTACGGGGAATTAGGAGTAGAACTCCTGGAAATGAATAGAACGGAACTGGAAAATTGAATGGGAAAGTGTGTTGTCTCTTGGGTATGTGGTACCAAGGGAAGCACATGTTACCTCGTAGTGTAGAGCGAAGCTAGCCGCCCTAGGGTTGAGACCCGAGGTTAGGTCTGGCCACTTTGTACCGACTTTTGTCCCTCACGTACACAGTACCGAGGAGAGCTACTAGTGTAGGGAGAGAGCTAGCCACCCCACGGGGCCTGGGGTTCAGCTAGCCATCCTACACCGACTTGTTAGGCCCACTGGGCAAACCAGGGTAGTCAGGTGAGGGTGTGCGGACTGTGGAGAGGCGAGACCCTTGTTTGGTTACTGTGGAGGGGCTAGACCCCTGTTACTCAGAGGGCTCTGCCCTATATTAGTTCCGTGCTGTGCTTTGGGTGTACCTGTTAACGGAAATGACTGACCACTTGCCAGTGCGGGGTAGCTACCCGTGAGTTTATCGTGCGTGCCGTAGTCACCGTTACGCCTATCAACGACCTTATGGTGGTTGACTGAGTGTAGGACCACCACGGGGGACTCTCCCGGCCAGGAGAGCACCACGTGCTACTTCTACTCTTCGGAAAAGACTACAATCAAGATCGTTCCCACGAGGAACATTCGATATCAAGAAAAAGATCGGATAAATGAACCAAGTAATGAAAGAAAGAATAATTAGTTGAATAAAGGAGAAATTAAAAACAACAACTACCTATCCAATTTTACTGTTCTTCTTAGCTAGCCGGTTGCCACTCTACTCAGCATTTCGCTGACGTGTCGTACTTACCACCTTTTTCAGGTCCAAGTGTTGAGCATCCAGAGCCTACGGCTGCGTAGGGTGCTGGGCCTAGTAGAGCCCAGTAGTTGTACTTGTGTTGTACTCGTTTTCTGTAGTAGTGAGTATTTGTTACACTTTCGTACTCTATTATTGTAAACTTCATATTTCTGTACCTATTTAAAATTCTCTACTATTGTGGTGGTGTGTACTGTAGTAATTGTTTCTTTACTGCTGTACTTTGTTTATTGTTAGTTGCTTGCATGGTGAATGTGGTTTATTTTACTGCTTTTTGGTTACTTTCTCGTTGGACGACTGAGTCTTGGGATCAGTCGAGTCAGTCCGATTCTCGTGTCCTGTAGGGATTCGAGAATCGGGTCGTAACACTGACCCATGAGACAAGTAGGCCCAAGAAGAGAGCCAATCTAGCCTAAAAGCAAGGTAAGTGATACGTCGATTTTCGCTTTCAAATAATGTATTAAGATGGTTTGTCGTTGTAGGATCGAAGTGGTGGATAATAGCTTAACAAAATAATTAAAATTACAATTAAACCACTCACAGGAGAGTAAGTCATGTCCACAGGGAGGCAATGACTTAGTTAAACTCACAATTAGGTCAAAATCAAGTTTGTTAAACTATTCTCCAGATCAAACAATGCCTGTGTAGCTCTAAAAGTAAACCTTAAATTTATGGAGAAGTCAAGGGGTGTGAATGTAATTTTTATGTCATAAAATTATCCATGTGCAAGGGTATGCGATGTACTATGCACTTGCATGCTTACAAAAATGTCATTCAAAATTAAATTCAATGCACACAGAGATGAATAACAAGGTTTAACAATTTTCTAGAAGCATAAGCATGAAGGCATAAATTCACCAGAATAAAATAATGATAAATAAAAATTCATTTTTTGTGGCAATGGCATGAAATGTAATTATTAATTCAGGATGAAATAGGGGATTAGCTTCGGGTGGAACTTATGCACGGATGGAGAGATGGACGGCGAGTTGGAGACCAAAGGTAGCCCTCCCCGATCCACACCTGACGGTGGTGGCGGCTCGATGGATGGTGGTCGAAGTCGGCCTGTCGGAGGAAAGAAGTGGCGGTGGTGGAGGTTGCTGCTGCTGGCCACGCGTGTTGTAGGCACGAGGAGGGGCAGCGCTCACGGGCGCTGGGGGCACTGCAGGCGAGGCTGGAGGGCGCGTGCTTAGGCAAGGGCGGGTGGGCGTGCTGGTGCTGGGGTGGAGGCACACGGTGGGTTCTGATGGCGCCAGCCGCAGGGAGGCGAGAGGAGGGGCAGCGCGGTGGGGTTGGGGCGTGGTGAAGGCGCTACTGGAGGGAGCTCTGCAGGCGCAAGGGCGCGTGGGCATGCTAGCTGGTGAAGGCGCACGGTGGGCAGGCGGCTAGGTAAGGGCATGCAGGCGCTGGTGGGTGCGCTGGAGGTGTTGGTGAAGGTGCGCGGTGGGCAGATGGCGAGTAGTGGGCAGATGGCGCATAGTGGCATGGGTGCTGGGGATGAAGGCGCGGGCGTGGGTGCTGGAGATGAGGGTGCAAGCAGGGTCTGATGGCGCGAGGCAGAAGGGTTTGCAGGGACTCTTAGCAGTGTGGGCTGTCACCCCACACGCCCACAGTGGAGGAGTTGCACTGCCACGGTGGGAGGCCGGTGGAATGGAATGGATGAGAAGCAAGGTTCTCTACGCACAGTGAGGAACAAAGGGGTGGTGACCTCCCTTTGAACGGTAGCCCCTCCTCTTTTGTGGCCACGGCTAAGATTTGAAATTCAAAAACTATCGTAGAATCAATGTGATGTGCAGGAGGAGGTAGAGACGGAGGAGTTACCTGCAAAGGACAAGAAGAAAAAGATTAAAATAATTAAGGTTATTTATACATAACTCCTTAACTTCTATGTTAATTAAAATAGTGCACCTAATTAATTAACTAATTAAATGTATGCAACCCTAGGTTAATTCTAAATGCATGAATTATGCACTTAAGCTAAAAGTATGAATTAATTTATTTACATCCTAATGTATGCTATCTAAATGTTAAAATTAACTTAATGTCTAGACACTTAAATACTTAAATAGCCCATAAATATGGGCTAATCAAATACCCCCATGCCTAGTTTTTGCTAGTCCCTAGCAAATCCAAGCAAAACCTAGCACTCCAAGTAGACTAGCCAACCCAATCGGTCTTCCTTTAGAAACATATTAAGTTTAGACTTTAGACCTAAGGTTCCCAAGTAGTTGCTAAGTTACAGACTAGGTCAGCTAAAGATGAGTTGCAGACACAAGTTTCCCTGATTTCTGACTCTACCCTAAGGTTTATTGATCCCTGAGATTAAAGCATCCGTGCATGTGCATTGGTCTGAGTTATTTGAGGTTGGTATGATTGCCAACCTAGAAAGGAAAAAGGATTTTTTTTTTAATAATATATATATATATTATTCCTCTAAGTTTAACCTCAAATCAGCTATCAACACAGTCTGTGTCAGATTCATTGTCCCCATCACCGTACCTCGAAGGGTGCCTAGCTTTCGATGCTTCGAGATAGCACCGCCCATAGCAACCCCAAGAACTCCTGGCAATCGACACTTCGAGATCGTATCACCCATGGATTTCTTAAGCGAATTCAGGCCTGTGGCAATCGGCACTTTGATATAGGGCCGCCCATGGTACCTGAACCACACAATGCACTTACATGCCCCCAGTAGGATGGATATCCTAAGAGAAAAGCGCTGAGGAGGTAATATGTTATCATCGCATCCTCAAGGTGAGTATATACTCCACCTCTCCTGCGGTAGGAACTCTTCCAATCAAATTGTGTTTTCAAGACTCTCCTAAGTCAAAACTAAGAGAACCAAATTTCTTTAAAGAAAGGAATTAAGGTGATCACTTACTTACACAAGACCAAGTGTGTGAAATTTGGATGCTTCGGTTATAAGGACCCGAAAACCAAAAGGTAGAATAAGACTCCAGGTACTACCCCAACTTTTAACTCAATCCCTAGCTTTCCTTCCTCAAGCTCTTGAGGAATGGTCCGCAACTTAACTCCTACATAAGTTTTTAAGTCCACAAAGGACCCTAAAGGTCTAAAGCTAGTAGCTCACTTAGCTTCTAAAGTTTGACCCTAGAATCAACTTAGTCTAACCTAGAGTTCTGATTTGCTTAAGAATGCAGGGGCTAGCCAGTTAAGCTCAAAATTCTTTTTTTTTTTTAAATGCAATATTGTTGACGTGGTCTCGATCGTGTTTTAACAATTAGTTACGTCGTAGTATAGGTGATCAAGCGTTGTCAACAAATAAAAGTTTATTACTCGAAAACCTAAGTATCCGAGGTCGAACACAGGGAGCAATTGGAATTTATTACTAATCTCAAGAATGTAATTAAACACTTAATTACTCAAAACTTAATTCAAAACATATAAATGCATGAGTTTAAAAGTGAATTGTAGAAAAAATAAAGAAATTTGGACGTCTGATCACGGGATCAGACATCTTAAAAGATGTCTTTTCCTCTCTTGTTCTTCTTCTTCTTCTGATTTTCTTCCTTTCTTCTTCTTTGTGCTTCTTCCTTCTTCTCTATAGTTGCCTTGCTTCTTTCTTCTTATTTTCCTCTATCTTCTGCCTTGCTTCTTTTCTGCAGTTTCTTTCTCTTTCTTTTCTACAGGTCTCTTCTTCTTCTTCCTTGGTTCTGCTTTCTCCTCTTCTTTCTTCCTTGGTTCTGTTTCCCTTGCCTTCAGCTTCTCTTCTTCTTCTGCTTCTCTTTACCTTTCTTTATTTCTTCTTTAGTTCCTCTTCTCTTTCTCCTTCGCCTTTTCCTTTCCTTCTCTTTTTCCTCTACGAAGGCTTCCTTCCTTGTGCTTCTTCTCCTTAGCGGCTAAGTGTCAGCTTCGCTTCCCCCATTTGCCTTCCCTGCACAAACCACAGAGGAGCAAAACCTGTCCCTCTACCCACACCCACGATGCTCTCTCTCTCTGTATATCACTCTTCAGCACGCTCTCCCAGAGCTGAGTAAACGGGTCGGATCACGTGCCCTGGTCCAGGCGCACCGGCGTGAGGGTGGTGCGCAAGGATTGCTCAAGATAGTGTCGGGTCGGGTCGCCAAATCCGTGTGGTGAACTCATGGACGAGGTGGTGAGAATAGGTGAGGGACCTCACCCCATGTGCGTTCGGAGGCAACCAGCCCAAAGCATAAAACTAATATAAATCACTCCAGCGCTTCACGGCTTATCGAGGTGGGACTATTGTTCCACCTCTATTTCGCGCGCGCCCGCAGGAGACCGTGCCTTCAATTGCCACAACTGCAGGGGTTGCGGCGTCACTTGCTGGGACAGATGTCTTCGCGGTGCCTCCCCGAGTTAGCTGCACCTTGAGCCCTGAAGCATTGCAACCTGGAGCAAGCAAGAAGCTTCCTCGATTCACCGCTAATGGCGACCGGGGTGTGAAACCTGTCTGACACGAAAAGGGCCTTGCGGCTCAATCAGATCACAGAGGGACCTTCGCCGTGTTACGGCGAAGGTGAGGTGCTAGGTGGCAGGCCGTGGGGTGGCCTAGGCGTGCGTGCCTAGGTCACCCTGTGGCCGGACGGATGGGTCTAATCGGGGGGTAGTTGTGGAGGTGTAGAGGGTCTATGGACGAGTGGATGATGTTCAGTGAGGTGAGGCGGAGGTTATGCGATGGTTGGCGAGACGTGTGGGGATGCGGAGTGATGGGAGCGTCTCACCGGAGGGTGGCTGGAGATGAAGAAGATGGCGGTGAACAGCGGCGGTCGAGGGGCGTTTGGTGAAATAAAATGAGGGAAATGAAAGAGGGGATAGAGAAGAACAATTTTAACTAACTAAAGGGACGAAGGAGGTGAGAAGGCGGCCGGAAGTACCTGCTATCACTGGAGAAGAAAGTGTCCAGTGGAGGAAGACAGCAGCAATGATGGGGGTTGGGCAGCTCGCGCGGGTGTTGCACGACGCGGAGGAGGATGAGGAGGATGGCACTGCCACTGGTTTTGTTGCAAAGCAACGAGGAAGAGGAGGGGGGCTCGCCGGAGCTCGCTGGACCCCTTGGTCGGAGAACAAGATAAATTTGAGGTGGAATCCCGGCCAAGACGAGCTGAGGAGGTGCGGTCGGAGTTGGGGGTTAATTTATAGGTGCTGGCCGAGCTTCTGGTGCGTGGAGGGCAAGCCTTCTACCACCGACGTCTCACCGGAGATGGAAGGTAGTTAGATGCCCAAATCTCTCGTGCGTTCGCACGAGAGATTGGGTTCAAATCAGGGATCAAGATTGATTTCAGATGGAAGGGAATTCCTCAGAGAATCTCCCTTCCAAATCTGGGAGGAGATCTCTGAGGAATCAGAGAGTATTCCCTCTCTATTCCTCGTCGGAGTAGGATCTCTCCCCAATAACGGTGGAGGGACCTGCTTGTAATAGTGGTGAGGAAGGTAGGGGGTTTATGTGATGATTTTCAAAAGATAGGGACCAAAAGGTGATTGGGTGTACTAAATTGCAAAGTAGGTCAAGATGACCTCCCCTTAAGTCCAAATTTTGGTAAAAACCTAATTTGGACCTAAGGAATCAAATGGTGAAGTTGGATTTTAGGTTTGACCACGTTTGATAAGACATTTTGCATAAAAACCCAAATTAGGTCAATTAATGAGCTAGGACCCTAATCTAGGTCAAACTAGGTTCCAAAGGACAAATTGAATGTTCTAAACCCTAGGGGATATTTTTCCATGATTTTTAGAGGGTTTACTTGATTTTTATCTTGACCAAAACCTTGTTGAATTAAGCGGGTTTGTTTTAAGGTTACAAGATGTCATTTAATTCCTAGTTTGTACATAAACCCATTTCTGATTGAATCAACCCACTTTTTATCTCATTTAGACCATTTGACCTATGTTTTGTCTCTGAGAAATCCCATTTATGTACTACAATGGTAAAATTACAGTTTTAACCTTTATTTCATATTTTCTTCCCAGAACACTTATTCCTTCAATTAAACCCTCTTCTAAGTTATGTAGGAGCTTTTATTCTCTTTATTAGGTCAAAATGAGCTAGTTATGGCTCATGATGAGGCTCTTATCATACCCCATGCCTAGCTTTTGCTAGTCCCTTAACAAAATTTCAAGCTTTTAACTTCTGTTCTAGACCCTGAGTGTCTGTCATCAATTATCATAAGTGCTTCTTTTTTCTTTTGTGATTAGGTCAGAATGCCGACAATAGGCCTAGAGGTACTCAAGTACCAACCAAAATCTGGACCTGACCTGCTTTAGCCTCAGTCCTCCGCAAAGGTTTTTAAGGCGCACAGAAACTAACCTAGGGTTTGTTGGACTCCGCGGTTAAAGCACCCGTGCTTGAGACATTTTTAGCTAGGTTCAGTTTTCAGTGCATTTTTGTAAGAGAGAGACAGAAGATTTATTTGTTTGGAGAGCTTTCTCTCTCTTTTCTTTTTATTTCTAGCTTCGGATTAGCTTCTCAACATGGTCTGTATCGGATTCCTCATCCCCATCATCAATCCTCAAGGGTCCCTGGCTATCGAGATTTCGAGATAATCCCGCCCATGGCAACCCCCAAAACCCTGGCTTTTGAGATTTCAAGATAATCCCCCCCATGGCATTTCGTGGCCAAATTTAGACCCTGGCGATCGACATTTCGTGATAATGCCTCCCATGGTATCTGAACCAGCAGAGTGCTTACATGCCCCCAGTAAGATATTTAAATATCCTAAGAGACAAGCACCAAGGAGATGATATGTTCTTACACCTTCGAAGGGATTTTCCCACCTCTCCACGCCGGGAACTCATCCAAATCAACTTGTGTTGATCGGCCGCTCCTAATCTAGGTAACTTTTTCAGAACATTAAACGCTTTTGCGTGATTTTGATATTTAGGCTCACTGAACCAAACTGTATGTGAATTGGGGTGCCTAGGTTACCGAATCCTGCAAATCGAAGGTCAGTTAACGAGGCCGAATACTTCCTAAGCCTTAGACCTAATACTTAAGCTTCGCATTTTCCCCAACCTCTTGAGGATTATCCAGATTTTAGCGGATACGTGAATTTTTAAGCTAAAGAATCTAGCCCAAGAGGCCTAAAATCAGCGTTCTTGCTAATCTCTTGCTATGTCTCCTTAGCACTTTTCTCTTTTTCTCTTTTCTTGATCTGGTTTAGAACTTCAGTTAATTCCTTAATCTTTTACTAATGACTATTTCTTTTTCATTTTGTGCTCCTTTTGTCATTTTTGCTCTTTTTCTCCTCATTATTATGTGGCTCACAAAATTTCCTCCCTCCCCCATTTTTTTGTTTTTTTTTCATAATTTTTCAATTTTTTGTGTTTTTGACATATGTGAATTTTTTTGTGAGAATCCTTTTGACTTTTTCTTGGTTCTGTATGTATGCCCTTTATCACCCCCCCATGCCTAAGTTTTGCAACGTCCTCATTGTAAACGGAGGGTGTGAAATAGTGTTGAGGTCAGGGACTTAAAACAGGATACATCAGGTGGGAGAACGGGTCGGAAATGACTAATGCGAACAATTTCAAGCTCTGGTACGTGTAGCAGAGGTGGGATCAACTGTCTAAGGCTGAACTCAAGGTGTAATGGACGTGGAGTATAGATAGATAATCAGATGGGTCACTATTTTTGGAATGACGGGTTGCCTCCCGTTGAGCGCTAAATTTGATGCCTTCAGTCAAGCGAAAAATGGGGTGGAGAGGGAGTGGTCAAATCAGCGGAATTTTGTAAAACAAGCACCTTGATTAAGAGCTTCGTTGGTCCAACCAGGTGCTTGTTAAGATCAGTAGGCTGATGATGCAGCCCAAACCCAATAAGTCTGGTGGGTTGATAGATGTAGATCAACAGATGTGGAACCCACCATATGCAATGTGGTTCAGATGGATATGGAAGTGAAAACTTGGGTTTAGGCTGAGTCGAATCAGCCTAGTCAGAGTAGGGTTCCGAAAAATAATCAATGTATGGTGTGGAAACCCTATAGGGGTGATCAAAGAATGATGGCTCTTGTTTTTCGATCTGATCAATACCCGATACCTGGTATTGATATGGAGTTGAATCATCTGCAAACGACTCAGTGAGAGGTGAATCGGAATAGAAATTGAGTCCGATTGCTGGTCAGGGTAGAGAACAGGTTTTGATTGATTCTGTATATGTGGAGCAGGTGGCTTCAAAGAGAATTGGCTTATTATAATCAGGAAGCAGATTTTCTCCGATGTTATGGTCAGATTTGAAATCATCGGAGAGTTTGCGAAAATCAAAATCTGAATGAGATTCAAGATCATGAGTTCCACCACAGAATAACTCATATGCTATAGATTTAGCAGCCTGACTAGGGTCTAGCCTAGATGTTAACTCTGAGCTTAGAAAGGTGTCCCTATCTGGTGGAAGCTCGGGTTCTAAGCTAGTAGGGCAGACCCAATTGAAACCCCACTCGTCCAACTCCTCAGTTTCTGTATCGTAAATTGGCATGACTTCTGAAAAATCAATTAGTTCCTCTGAGGATGTTGGCGAGGGATATTCATCAAATAGAGGCCTAAAATCATATTCTTCATTGAAAGATTGATCTTCCTCATATGGGGCCTTGAGATCTTCCGAATAGGTTTCAGATCTAGATTCTGGGCTTAGGATGTGGGTTGAATCACTAGAATCTAGGTCCGAATAACCTTCGAGGGTCACCTTATCAGAATAAGGGACGAAATTTACACCCTCAAGAGGTTCAATTCTACTCTCATTATTGCAGGAGTTTTAGGATTCTAAGCCTGGTGATTTATGGTCTAGAGTGGGCTCAACATTATGTTTTCCTGTATTTGGAGCTTCCCAACCTTCTTTAATATTAGGCACATTGTACTCCATCTGGGTTGGGAATCCACAACCATTTTGTGCCTCAAACCCGAGATCAAATTGATCCTCGATGTTGTCCCAAGATGGTTCATCCTCTGTTTGTGGTATATACAGGTACTTCTGGTCGATAATTTGTTTTACTAATCTCATTATCTCTTCCCATTTTTCAAGACTATCTTGGTGTTGCTTCCAAAGTCGAGGATTTGTCATACATTGAAGGTATTCAAGATTGTGCAGTTTTTCTATCTCAATGTATCCAGTGATGAGCAAGTCACGGGTTGATCCTTTTGTGGCTTCTGCCAATAGTACTTGGGCATAAGTTATGATAAAGGTTGTGGTTGTTGAGACATCAACCTGAATGTTTCCTACTGGTGTTGAGGTTTCTTCTTTTTCATAGAATTTCAGGGCATCCTCAATCATTCTATCTCTCATGGATCTCTGATATTCAGGTTTCTTGAATGGTAGCCCTAAGTGGTTTGGCTGCATATTTGAATTAGGTGGTGGAATCAAGATGTAGAATCGGGGTTTGAATCAAGATGTAGAATCAAGTTATAGAAGCGATTAGATCTGAATAACAAGTCCCACTAAAAATGTGTGTGTGTGCTCTAAAGAGAAAAGATAAGGGACTGGAGATGTTTTTGACCTAATCAAGACACCCAAAGACGTTAGGATGACTATGGATGTTCGGGGCGGATGGTACCCCTGGATCAGAAGATCGTCCACCTAAGAATTACCTGGGCAACCAGAGAAGGAGAGTCCCGCAAAGACCCCTACATGGTAGAGCGTCCCCACGGGTTACAGGGTTTCCCCCACCCGACCTCTCTTGTCACTGAGATTCCAGGTAGACCAGAATGGGGACCTTGACCTCTTAAGTCTACCACTTTTATTTCAAAGGTGCTTTAGGGTTCTCACTTGAACTTTAGATAGTTTAATGTTGTGACCTAATTTAGAGGTTGGTTGACCCAAGGGGTCAACTTCACCTGACCTATCCTATAGATGGCAGAATGATTCTAGGCTTGGGACCTAGAGATCACCTTGATTTGACTCCCAGTTTATTAGGTCCAAGATTTTAAGATTCAAGTGATCTTAGAACTCAATTTTTCTTAGAGTTTGTCTTGTTTAGATCTCTTCACTCAAGGGCTTGGGCAGCACACTGATGCAGGAGGGTTCATTTCCTTTTATACAGGCATGTGTGACTAGCACTCCAAGATCCTACTATAGAAACCCTAATTTGGTTCTATTTCCAATCCTCTTTTTCACAAAAATTCTCTTTGGACTCAAAAATAAGAAGTGTGTTGTCCGTCGAGATTAAGCGTGATTTCTATTAGGCACATGAATTTGTGGGATAGAATCTAAAAAAAAATCGCTCCAACTTCAAGAAGATTTGAAAAATTTTCCCAAAATCAGAAAACGTTTGCCTTAAAGATGGTGATTACCATAGAAAGAAGGCAATTGATTCCTAAATTAATTTTCTTCCTTTTGTCTTTCAAAACTTATGGGATAGTTTAAGAAAGAAAATAAATTACCTGCCCTAGAGTGGTTGACTTGCGGGAGGGATTTTCTCGTGAAATACCTGCAAAATCACAACAAAGCAAAGTAGGACAAGTTATTGTTCAATATGATAAAAAGAATGTAGAGACTAGTGATAAATTGGGCATTGCTCCCCGGCAACGGCTCCAAAATGTTGACATGGTCTCGATCATGTCTTAACAGTTAGTTACGTCGTAGTATAGGTGATCAAGCGTTGTCAACGAATAAAAGTTTATTACTCGAAAACCTAAGTATCCGTGGTCGAACACAGGGAGCAATTGGAATTTATTACTAATCTCAAGAATGTAATTGAACACTTAATTACTCAAAACTTAATTCAAAATATATAAATGCATGAGTTTAAAAGTGAATTGTAGAAAAAAGTAAGAAATTTGGACGTCTGATCCCATGATCAGACGTCTTAAAAGATGTCTTTTCCTCTCTTGCTCTTCTTCTTCTGATTTTGTTCCTTTCTTCTTTGTGCTTCTTGTTTCTTCTCTGCAGTTGCCTTGCTTCTTTCTTCTTATTTTCCTCTGTCTTCCACCTTGCTTCTTTTATGCAGTTTCTTTCTCTTTCTTTTCTGCGGGTCTCTTCTTCTTCTTCCTTGGTTCTGCTTTCTCTTCTTCTTCCTTCCTTGGTTATGTTTCCCTTGCCTTCAGCTTCTCTTCTTCTTCTGCTTCTCTTTACCTTTCTTTATTTCTTCTTTAGTTCCTCTTCTCTTTTTCCTTCACCTCTTCCTTTCCTTCTCTTTTTCCTCTACGAAGGCTTCCTTCCTTCTGCTTCTTCTCCTTAGCGGCTAGGTGTCAGCTTCCCTGCTCCCGTCTGCCTTCCCTGCACAAACCACAGAGGAGCAAAACCTATCCCTCTACCCACACCTGCGATGCTCTCTCTCTCTGTATATCACTCTTCAACACTCTCTCCCAGAGCCGGGTAAATGGGTCGGATCGCGCGCCTGGGTCCAGGCGCACCGGCGTGAGAGTGGTGTGCGAGGAGTGCTCAGGATAGTGTCAGGTCGAGTCGCCAAATCCGTGTGGTGCACTCACGGACGAGGTGGTGAGAATAGGCGAGGGACCTCACCCCATGTGCGTTCGGAGGCAACCAGCCCAAAGCATAAAACTAATATAAATCACTCCAGCACTCCATAGCTTACCGAGGTGGGACTATTATTCCACCTCTATTTCGCGCGCGCCCGCAGGAAAACGTGCCTTCAATTGCCACAACTGCAGGCATTGCAACGTCACTTGCTGGGACAGATGTCTTCGCGGTGCCTCCCCGAGTTAGCTGCACCTGGAGCCCTGAGGCATTGTAACCTGGAGCAAGCTTCCTCGATTCACCACTAATGGCGACCGGGGCGTGAAACCTATCTAACACGAAAAGGGCCTTGCGGCTCAATCAAATCACAGAGGGACCTTCGCTGTGTCACGGCGAAGGTGAGGCGCTAAGTGGCAAGCCGCGGGGCGGCCTAAGCGTGCGTGCCTAGGTCGCCCTGTGGCCGGATGGATGGGTGTGATCGGGGGGTAGTTGTGGAGGCATAGAGGGTCTATGGACGGGTGGATGATGTTCAATGAGCTGAGGCGGAGGTTATGCGGTGGTCGATGAGACGTGTGGGGCTGCGGAGTGATGGGAGCGTCTCGCCGGAGGGTGGCCGGAGATGAAGAAGATGGTGGTGAACAGCGGCAGTCGAGGGGCGTTTGGTGAAATAAAATGAGGGAAATGAAAGAGGGGATAGAGAAGAACAGTTTTAACCTAACTAAAGGGACGAAGGGGGTGAGAAGGCGGCCGGCAATACCTGCTGTCGCCGTAGAAGAAAGTGTCCAGTGGAGGAAGATGACAGCAATGACAGGGCTAGGGCAGCTCGCGCGGGTGTTGCGCAACGTGGAGGAGGATGAGGAGGATGGCTCTGCTACTGGTTTTTTGGCAGAGCGACGAGGAAGAGGAGGGGGGCTCGCCGGAGCTTGCTGGACCCCTTCGCCGGCGAAGAAGAAGATGAATTTGAGGTGGAATCCTGGCCAAGTCGAGCTGAGGAGGTGCGGCCGGAGTTGGGGGTTAATTTATTGGTGCTAACCGAGCTTCTGGTGCGTAGAGGGAAAGCCTTCTGCCACCGACGTCTCACCGGAGATGGAAGGTAGTTAGATACCCAAATCTCTCGTGCATTCGCATGAGAGATTGGGTTCAAATCAGGGATCAAGATTGATTTCAGATGGAAGGAAATTCCTCAGAGAATCTCCCTTCCAAATCTGGGAGGAGATCTCTGAGGAATCAGAGAGTATTCCCTCTCTATTCCTCGTTGGAGTAGGATCTCTTCCCAATAATGGCGGAGGGACCTGCTTGTAATAGTGGCGAGGAAGCTAGGGTGGTTTATGTGATGGTTTTCAAAAGATAGGGACCAAAATGTGATTGGGTGTACTAAATTGCAAAGTAGGTCAAGATGACCTCCCCTTAAGTCCAAATTTTGGTAAAAACCTAATTTGGACCTAAGGAATCAAATGATGAAGTTGGATTTTAGGTTTGACCATGTTTGACTAGACATTTTGCGTAAAAACCCAAATTAGGTCAATTGATGAGCTAGGACCCTAACCTTGGTCAAACTAGGTTCCAAAGGCCAAATTGAATGTTATAAACCCTAGGGGATATTTTTCCATGATTTTTAGAGGGTTTACTTGATTTTTATCCTGATCGAAACCTTGTTGAATTAAGCGGGTCTGTTTTAGGGTTACAAGATGTCATTTAATTCCTGGTTTGCACATAAACCCATTTCTGATTGAGTAAACCCACTTTTTATCTCATTTAGACCATTTGACCTATGTTTTGTCTCTGAGAAATCCTGTTTATGTACTGCAATGGTAAAATTACAATTTTAACCTTTATTTCATGTTTTCTTCTCAGAACACTTATTCCTTCAATTAAGCCCTCTTCTAAGTTATGTAGGAGCTTTTATTCTCTTTATTAGGTCAAAATGAGCTAGTTATGGCTCATGATGAGGCTCTCATCAAATATGCATAAATGAATGCAAAATGTAGACATGTTATAAACAAATGCCTCAGGTCCTCTCCCCCATGCCTGGTTCAAATAATGTCCTCATTGGAAACAAAAGCAGTTAAAGGAAGATATTACCTGAGGTAGAGGATGGTAGGAGCTAAAGCTCCTCAAGAGTGACCTCATCAACTAGATGGCCATCCAAAGTAATGTATGGTTTTAATAATTGACCATTGACAATAAAGGGAGTTGCTGAAGAGGAAGGGCTTTTAATCTCCACAGCTCCATGCGGAAACACTTTAGTGATTATGTAAGGCCCATCCCAACGAGATTTTAACTTCCCAGGAAAAAGCTTAAGTCTAGAATTGAAAAGCCAGACTTGTTGGTTGGGCTCAAAGGTCTTTCGAAGTAGATACTTATCATGCAAGACCTTAGTTCTTTCTTTATAAGCTTAAGAGGTGTCATAAGCATCATTCCTCAGCTCCTCAAGCTCACTTAATTCCAGAAGTCTTGCCTTGCCCGCCTTCTCTAAATCCATGTTAACACTTTGAATAGCCCAAAGTGCCCAGTGTTCCAACTCAACGGTAAATGGCATGCTTTCCAATATACAATCCGAAAGGGAGAAGTACCCAAAGGGGTCTTATAGGTCGTTCGATACGCCTACAAAGCATCATCGAGCTTTTGGGACCAGTCTTTCCTATCAGGTCTAACGGTCTTTTCTAAAATACTTTTTATCTCCCTATTCGACACTTCAACCTACCCACTCATCTAAGGATGGTAAGGGGTAGCAACCTTGTGAGTCACTCCCAGACTCCTGATTAGCCGATTGAAGTGGTGATTTCAGAAATGAGGTCCCCCATCACTTATAATGGTCTTGGGGCAGCCGAAATGAGATATGATATTGGCCTTCACAAATTTCAAAACCACAGAGTGGTCATTTGTCCGCGTAGGAATGGCCTCTATCCATTTAGAGACATAATCAACTACCGCCAAGATATATTCATAACCATGGGATGAAGGGAAGGGGCCCATAAAGTCAATTCCCCACACATCAAAAATTTCAACAGATTGAATAGGGTGTTGAGGCATTTCATTCCTCTTCCCAATCATTCCAGTCCATTGGCATCTAATATAGGCCTTAACAAAATTATGAGAATCCTTAAATAACGAAGGCCACCAGAAATCGGACTGGAGAACCTTAAAAGCAGTTTTCTTAGCACCAAAGCGTCCTCCACAATGAAGTTCATGGCAAAAGCTCAGCACACTTTGTTGTTCCTCTTCAGGTACACGTCTCAATACTTGGTCTTGTCCACTTCTAAATAATTTAGGCTCTTCCCAATGAAAATGTCTTGCTTGGGAAATGAATCTCTTTCTTTTCTGCTCATCCCAAGAGCCAGGAGTTTTTCCAGTGACCAAGTAATTTATGGTATCAGCATTCCAAGGTAAAGTTGGTGTTACCGCCATCAGGGTTTCATCGGGAAATGTCTCGCGGATGTCTATGGAAAGAGAGTCATTAAGTGGAAGGCGAGACAAGTGGTCAGCCACAACATTTTCTACTCCTTTCTTTTCACGTATCTCCAAGTCAAATTCTTGAAGGAGTAGGATCCACCTAATCAGAAGTGGCTTAGAATCTTTCTTAGCAATAACATGCTTCACTGCCGCATGATCAGTGAAAGTAACCACCTTAGACCCAAGAAGATAAGACCTAAACTTCTCCAGAGCAAAAACTGCAGCAAGTAATTCTTTTTCAGTGATAGTGTAGTTTTGCTGCAATTCGGTTAAAGTCTTGCTGGCATAATGTAGCACATGAGGTCTTCCCTCAACCCTTTGTCGAAGGACTGCTCCCACAGCATAATCTGAAGCATCACACATCAACTCAAATGGGAGTGTCCAATCAGGAGCTCAGAGAATAGGAGCAGAGATCAAGGCCTCCTTCAGAGTTTGAAAGGCCTCGGCACACTTTGAATCAAAATTGAAGGAAGATTCCTTCGCCAATCACAAAGTGGCTTATAAATTTTACTAAAATTTTTAATAAAGTGCCTATAAAAGCCAGCATGACCCAGAAAGGATCTAATCTGTTTGACATTCATGGACAATGGGAGTTTGGAAATGGAATCAATCTTGGCTTTATCTACTTCCAAACCTCACTCAGACACAACATGCCCAAGTACAATTCCTTTATGTACCATGAAATGACTTTTCTCCCAGCTGAGGACTAAACTAGTCTCCTTACATCACTTCAACACATTCTCTAGGTGCATGAGACACTAGTCGAAAGATGAGCCATAAATGGAGAAGTCATTCATAAACACTTCAACACACTCGTCAATCATGTCCAAAAAAATAGACATCATACACTGTTGGAAGGTTGCAGGGGCATTACATAATCCAAACAGCATACGCCTGAATGCAAAAGTACCATAAGAACTCATGAATGTCATCTTCTCCTGGTCATCTGGGAAGACTACAACCTGGCTGTACCTAGAATATCCATCAAGAAAGTAATAGTACTTATTCCCTACCAATTTCTCGAGAATTTGATCAATAAAAGTCAAGGGAAAGTGATCCTTCTAGGTAGCGGTGTTCAACTTGCGATAATCAATGCAGACCCTCCATCTAGTTGAGGGTCTAGTGACAACTTATTCACCTTGGTCATTAAATTCCATAGTAAAGCCTGCTTTCTTTAGCACCACATGAATAGGACTTACCCATTTACTATCTGCAATGGGATATATGATCCCAGCGTCCAACCACTTCAGGATTTCCTTTTTAACTACCTCCCTCATATTAGGGTTCAGACGTCTCTACATGTCCCTAAATGGCTTGATGGAATCATTAGTATAAATGTGGTGCATGCAGAGTGTAGAGTCTATACCCTTAATGTCAGCAATGCTCCAAGCAATAGCTTCCTTGTGCCTAGACAAGCATTCAATCAGGGCTCCCTCTTGTGCCTCAGATAGCACAGCCGAAATGATAACGGGGAGCGTATCATTGGCACCTAGGAAGATGTACTTGAGAGTGTTAGGGAGGGTTTCAACTCAAGGTCGGGGGCTTGTATGGTTGAGGGTTTCATAATAGATGTCCCCATCTCAGGTAGCAGATCTACCTTGGGTAGAGATGATGGGGGAAGAGACTCAGCAGAAACACCCAGCAACTCCTCAAGTTCAAGTATATCCCCTTCACATTCCTCCAAGTGATGGGAATGCTCATTTAGCATGGCATGCTGAAGGGGGTCATCACATAACATTGCAGGGGTTGCCTCTTCAATCAGGTATCTATCACGTCAACTTGAGAACAACCCTCAAGTCCGGCTTGTTTATAAGCATCAAACACATTAAGCTGGATTTTCATGTTCCCAAAGCCCATTTTCAATTCCCCAGTATTGCAATTGATTGAAGCATACGAAGTTGCAAGGAAGGGGTGGCCCAAAATGATGGAGGGTTTGGTTGGCTTGTTGGTAGGGTCAGTGTCCAAAACTAAGAAGTCAATGGGAAAGAAGAAATCCTCCACTCTTACGAAGACATCTTCCAAAATTCCCTGTGGTGTCTTAAGTGATCGATCTGCAACTTGAAGGATTACAGGGCTAGGTTTCAAATTGCTTCCCCCAAGTTGTTCATACACGTAGCTCAGAAAGATGTTTACCCCCACACCCAGATCAAGTAGAGCCTCATCAATCTGTAAGTCACTAATAACCACTGAGATGTACGGGGCTCCTGGGTCCTTAAGTTTCGAGGGTGTGCCATGTTGAACAATTGAGCTAACAGAATCAGGCAAGACAACTTTTGATTGGACCTATTTCCTAGATTACCACTTTTTCGTGCACAGGTTCTTTAAGAAGCAGGCATAAGATGGAATATGCTTGATACTTCAAGCAAAGGTAGGTTAATCTGCACTTGCTTGAAAGTTTCCATGATCTCATCTGTCTTATCTTTGTCTCCAAATGAGCCAGTAGAAGTCTGCCCAGAGGTGGATAAGCGCTCTGGAAAGGGCACTCTCGATCTCTGGGTGGAAGGGTTGTCATGTCGAGTAAGGGGTGGAATGGGGGCAACTTCTTCTGGTGAGGTGATTTCAAGCGAAGAAGATTTGGGCAAGTCCTCTCCGGTGGGGGTGAAAGTTGGGATGGATGGTTTTTTAGGTGGTGAGACTATAGGAGCATCGGGTTTGGAAATTTCTTTCCCACTCCTCAGAATAGTCATCGCCTGAGCATGCTCCCTAAAGACAATCCCTTTTCCTTTAGGATTCTCCTCAGCAGCACTGAGGAGCTTCCCAGTTTCCCTCTATCTAACGGCCTCAACAAGGTGTCCTATTTGTGATTTCATCTCATGTATAGCCTTGTCATGAGATTGGATGATAGCACTTTGACTTTCTTGCATAGTTCTCAACATTGCCTTCAATTCATCCATCTCAGAGGTCTTAGGTTAGGCAAAGGTCTGAGGTTGGTTCATTTGATGGTTTTGAAAGGATTGTGGTTTATAATTCCCTAAATTTGAGACATTTCCTTATCTCCATGAAAAGTTTGGGTGGTTCCTCCATCCCTCATTATAAGTGTTGGAAAAAGGGTTATTACGAGGTCTAGGACGGAACCCTTGAGAGGCATTCAGATCTGCTTGTACAAGCTCAGGGAATTGGGAGGCCAAGTGGCAATCCACAATGGCGACTGTATTGCCTTGGCAAATCAAGCATTTAGAAGCTTGGGATGTGGAGGTATTAGATACGAATTGACTCGGGCTCAACATAAGCCTTTCCATGTTTTGATTCAATAATTGAATCTGATAGGCTAAATTCTAGGTGTCCCTTGCCTCATTCACCTCAAACTTTCTTTGCATGAGAGTGGGTTTTGTATCCATGTAGGAAAAATTCAAGTGAATAGAATTCTCACTAACGTATCAAAAAGATTCCAAGCTTCATCCTCAGTCTTAGATAGAAAGGTTCCTGCACAGGCACCATCCACAGTTTGCCTATGTGAATCATTAAGTCTGGTGTAGAACCTTTCAACCAGTTACCACTTAGGTACCTGATGATGTGAGCAAAGTCTCAGCAAGTCATTAAAGCGCTCCCACACATCATGGAAAGCTTCCCCATCCTTTTGAACAAAACTCATAATTTCCCTCCTAAAGTGATTTGTTTTGCTCATGGGGAAGTACTTCTTCAAAAACTCCTTCTTCAGGGCATCCCATGTGTTAATATCATCAAGGGTGTGATACCAATACTTGACTTTGTCCTTAAGGGAGAAGGGAAAGAGGGTTCGCATTTGAGCATCATCAATAACGCCCTGCAGCTTCACCGTGGAACAGACCTCGGTGAATACCTCTATATGGCTGTAAGGGTCTTCCCTAGTACTACCATAAAAGGAGGGCAGCAAGGATATGGTACTGCTTTTGATCTCATAAGGATTGTCCCCTCCAGGTCTACGTAGTGCAGGGCCAGCTTGATTGGTTGGAATGAAATATTCCTTAAAGCTCCTTTGACCGGCCATTTCTTCCCTTGGAAGGTTTCTTCTTAAGATTCTTTCAGGTTCAGGATCAAACACAAGTTGTCTCCTAAGAGAATGCCTACCAAGCATGCACTACAAACACAATTCAAAAGGACTTGTTCGATCTTTACAAATTTAGGCTTTTGACTTTAGTTCAAATTGTAGGTGACAAAGCAAGTTGCCCAGTCAATTACACGCCTCTTATCAACCTTCGAAATGCCTGAAAGACCTAGTTGGAGCTTAGGTGTTCTTCCCTAAATCTCAAATGGTAGAGCAAATCCAAAGATGGAAGATCAAGGGATGCAAGTAGGCCTAAGCCTTCCTTTGAAGCTGTGCTTTCCCGGTGCTTCTCAACTACCCCCAAAAATCCGTGACAGGGTATCCCCCTCTTTGGATTTACAAACCTTTGATCTTAAGTTCCGAACACTTCAGAATCCAACGGTAGGAGGGCTCTTGTCCTAGTAGTTCCAAGACTTAAGAGTGTCTAAATGCGTGCCGTGGTGCAAGAAATATAAGTGTGCATACACGGCAAAAAGATTTTGAATTTTGAATCGCATGCCACGTTTGAAAATCAAGTCCTTGATTTTTAAATGTCCCTCCTTTAATTAGTCCTTTTTGAAGAATTAAATGTGACCACTTTATTAGATCGCTTCAAGACAGATTATGTGGTCTAAAAATTAATCCAAATGCATTTTCATGACAGGTAGAAATGCGAAGTTAGAAGTGCATACCTGATTCCAGCATTCTTCATGCAATATGCAAGACAAGAATTAGATCTAGATGCTGCTCATTCAGTCCTAAATGATTCGACCTAAGGGCAGGAAGCTTCTAGCAGGTAGCTCATGTTTCTTTTTTAGTTTTTTTTTTTAGCTACTTATGCACAAGCAAATTAAGGGTAAACAATCCACAAAATAAATTAAAAACCTAAATCTAAAAAAAAGGGAACAGGCTCCCAAAAATCAGCCCCAATTACTACAAGGGCGAGAAAATAGAATTAAAACTTATGACACAGAGAATCTCCTATGGAGGCGGGATCCAAGTCTCCTTCGTCTTTCCCGCGTGTAGGCATTGCTCAAGGTCAACTTCATCTCCCAGATGTGCCTGTCACCTCTCTCAAATTCCTCGCACAGAAAAGATAATAAATGGTCAGAACATAGTGCAATGAGAAATAATCAGAAATAAAAATCAGGTGAAATTATTGCGTCTGTTGCCTCCCCGACAACAGCGCCATTTGATAAGTCTGTTTTCGCTTTCAAATAATGTATTAAGATGATTTGTCGTTGTAGGATCGAAGTGGTGGAAAACCTCTTAACAAAATAATTAAAATTACAATTAAACCACTTACAGGAGAGCAGGTCGTGTCCACAGGGAGGCAATGACTTAGTTAAACTCGCAATTAGGTCAAAATCAAGTTCTCTAAACTATTCGCTAGATCAAACAATGCCTGTGTAGCTTTGAAAGTAAACCATAAATTTATAGAGAAGCCAAGGGGTGTGAATGTAATTTTTACGTCAGAAAATTATCCATGTGCAAGGGTATGCCATGTACTATGCACTTGCATGCATACAAAAATGTCATTCAAAATCAAATTCAATGCACATAGAGATGAATAACAAGGTTTAACAATTTTCTAGAAGCATGAGCATGAAGGATAAATTCACCACAATAAAATAATGATAAATCAAAATTCATTTTTGTGGCAATGGCATGAAATGTAATTATTAATTGAAGATGAAATAGGGGATTAGCTTTGGGTGGAGCTTATGCACGGATGAAGGAGAGATGGATGGCAAGTTGGCGACCAGAGGTAGCCCTCCCCGATCTACACCTGACGGTGGTGGCGGCTCAATGGATGGTGGTCGGAGCCGACCTGCCGGAGGAAAGAAGTGGCGGCAGTGGAGGTTGCTGCTGCTGGCCGCGCATGCTATAGGAGCAAGGAGGGGCAGCGCACACGAGCGCTGCTGGCGAGGCTGGAGGGTGCGTGCTGAGGCAAGGGCGTGCGGGCGTGCTGCCACTGGGGTGGAGGCGTGCAGTGGGGTCTGATGGCACTAACTGGAGGTGTTGCAGGGAGGCACGAGGAGGGGCAGCGCAGTGGGGATGCGGCGTGGTGAAGGCGCTGCTGGAGGGCGCTCTGTAGGTGCAAGGGCACGCGAGCATGCTGGCTGGTGAAGGCACACGGTGGGCAGGCGGCTAGGCAAGGGTGTGCAGGCGCTAGTGGGTGCACTGGAGGTGCTGGTGAAGGCGTGAGATGGGTAGATGGTGCGTGGTGGGCAGATGGCGTGTGGTGGTGTTGGTGCTGGGGATGAAGGCACGGCTTGAGGGCGCTCTGCAGGCGCAAGGGTGCACAGGCGTGCTAGCTGGTGAAGGCGCGCGGTGGGAGGATGGCGCATGGTGGTGTGGGTGCTGGGGATGAAGGCGCGGGAGTGGGTGTTGGAGAAGAAGGTGTGGGCAGGGTCTGATGACGCGAGGCAGGAGGAGTTGCAGGGACTCTTGGCGGTGTGGGCTGTCACCCCACATGCCCACGGTGGAGTCGCACTGCCGTGGTGCGAGGCTGGTGATATGGAATGGATGAGAAGCAAGGTTCTCTACACACAGTGAGGAACAAAGGGGTGGTGGCCTCCCTTTGAATGGTAGCCCCTCCTCTTTTGTAGCCACGGCTAAGATTTGAATTCAAAAACCACTATAGAATCAATGTGATGTGCAGGAGGAGGAGGCGAAGATGGAGGAGTTACCTACAAAGGAGAAGAAGATGAAAAAGAATAAAATAATTAGGGTTATTTATACATAACTCCTTAACTTCTATGTTAATTAAAATAATGCACCTAATTAATTAACTAATTAAATTTATGCAACCTTAGGTTAATTCTAAATTCATGAATTATGCACTTAAGCTAAAAATATGAATTAATTTATTTACATCCTAATGTATGCTATCTAAATGTTAAAATTAACTTAATGTCTAGATACTTAAATACTTAAATAGCTCACAAATATGGGCTAATCAGTAGGCCCCACCCCTTCAGCTGGATAGCGATGCCACTACTCAAGGCAAACCACCTAATGCTAGCCAGCCAATTCACCCATCTGAGAACATTCTGTCAGCCCCATCTCCTAAGACCTCAGCTGGTAAAAGATCACACCAAAGATCAAGACACCACAGCCTGCCACCACACTATCCCTGGCGATGCCAAGATCTAGACATACAAAAGCTAAGGTGGTGGCATAAGAATTGAAGTGGCAGCACAGGAATCAAGGTGTTAGCATGAATAATGAGGTGACCATGTGGAATACGAGGCAACTTGCTAGTAGATAATACTCTAAGAATGATAAATGTTGCTAGTCCCCATAACAAGGGAAATCCCCCTTATAAACAAGGATTCATGTATTTGAGAAAAGGAGACTTCTCATCTTATATAGATGTAAGTTTCCTGTGGGCAATTGATGGTTAGCCTTTGTCCTCAGACATACATCTAAGAGGTGGAACTAGGTCACCAAATCATTGTGTTATTTGTTCTTCCTTCATATGTTTGATATGTTTGCAATACTCCCACCTCCCTTACTTCCTATCGAGTCATTTATAATTGATCAACCCCATATTTATAGACCCAATACAAGACCCATATTCCCACAAGAAATCCAATTCCCAATAGGATTTCAAAATCATACACTAATTAGGAGTCAAGAATCCAAAACCTATTAGGATTCCCAATTGCACGAAATTCAAGTCAAATAAAAATAGGAATAACTTCTAAATTCCTAATAGATACAACTTTTTCTCAACATGAAACTTCATATTGACATGAATAGCTTTGCATCAACCTTTCCTTCCAAAATCTATCTTGAGCAGCTTCCTTCCAAGTTTCTTTACTAGAGGCTTGATGGCCTCTTCACATCTATACTCCACAAGAAGATCATATATCCTTACCCAAATCTTGAAGGTTTGAAGCTTATGATCTTTGGGTTGGGTGTCCTTCTTTGCTTTCTTCATCAAGATTAAACCATTTTGAAGGAGATAAAGCAAGTTAGCCTAGATATTAAGGATGTCATCCATTGACTAACTTCTGCATCCATTTTTTCTCCTTGGCTTCAGAAAGGGTAAAAAAAACTTTCCAAGTGGTCTTAAGCATTGCTTGAAGAGAGATCCGCCCTTCAATTCCTCTTGCTGGCGCACACAGACCATTAGTGACAGCTGCAAGCGTCACTAAAGGCCCGCATCGCCGAAGATCCGCTCCATTGGCACGCTCCACTGGTGCGCGTGCTACGCACTTCACGCACCTATGCTCCCCGCTCCGTGCGTGCGGGCATGCTGCCATATGCTGTGTTGCTACTGCGTGCAGCTACACTGTGTGCGGCGCTGCTGCTGCTCGCGGCTGCGACTATGCGTGGTGCGCTGCTGCTGGCTAGCGTTGGGCGGCCTGGATGGCACCATGTGGTGCCATCTAGGCCGTCCATTCTTCTTTCCTTTGTAGAGGTCAGACAAGGTCCATATGGACATAGATGTATAAAGTTCTCTTCCATGAATCTTGATCCTAAAGCATGCCTGGGGTGAGTTGGACCGATGAAGCGGCATCCCTAATGTAGGGGGATTCTCAAACCCTCCTTATAATCTCTTACTCGTATCAATTCATGGAAAAGTAAATATGGTAAGGTGAGGCTTAGCTATCAATGGTGCCCCCTCCCAAATAGGAACAAACATGTTTTGGAATAGGAGGGAAAGGTATGGGGTTGAAGAAAGGTGGTACAAGAGTTGTGGATTGGGATTGTGAGGACGCACAACTTCTTGTTGTTGAAAGGAGCAATGACAATAGGTTGCTATTGGGGACAAAGCGAAGGAAAAGGATCGTCAAGGTTAGAAGGGGGAAGGGAAAGATCAAGAAGGCGGGTAGAAATGGAAAGTCGAAGGAGAGGGTACACCAAAGGGGAAAGGACACCTACAGAGAGGGTGCAAGTGCGAGAGAGAATAGATCATGGACCAGTTTTGTCTGGAAAAAAAATTTTGACATTCAATAGTTTTTACAATAAAGCCTAAAAATCGGCCCATCATTGGAGTGTGCATTTTTCCCAATGCTAAGGCTTCTAACGGTGGAGATAGCTTGCGTAGGATATTTTGTGTGGTTTTAAGTGTGGCAAATGGTGCCCGTTCTCCTACATGTGTTTTGCACAATCTTTTGGACTCCCATAGGACCTAAATTTTGTTCTTAGCATTACCTAGTGATGATTTTCACGAGATTTCTTAGACATATTCAGATTGTACTCCAAAAACCTGACCCATTCACCGCATATCTTCAAGTGAGTATATTATAATTAATATCTTAGCAAACATATCTACATCTCAAGAAGATGTTTCTAATTTTCATGGAACCATCCATTTACAAGTACTAATATGACTTGTTTCCATTTCCTGTAATCATTCAATTCCAATTTTGGTCCAAATATAAGAAAAGGAAAAGGAATTCTACCCTCTTCCTTCTCGTTCCTTTACGTTATGGATTTTCACCCTTAAGCTCTAGTATCCATCAAGACTATTGTAACGTATACCAGTTAACAATATTCGTAGCTATGGTACAGAAAATTATACCAGACGGCATGCTTTGGTGTATTCAATGAGATAAAAATTACCTAATAATGTTTAATAACATATACATATTATATGTTTGTTTACCCTAACAGTGAATACCCAGAAGTTGCACCTTAAACAAAATATTTGTATAAATACAAATGTTAATTTAAAGGAATTCGCTTGATTTTCTTCCGTATCATTTCTTGATGTCTTTCTCCCTTGGCCCATGAGCTCAGCCGTCTATTCAATATAGCAAGATAGACCCACATCCAAACGGCCGAAAGCTCAACCCATAACATAGGGCCAATTTAGAGGCTGATAAGTACATGTAGTATATATGGAAGGCATGACTTTTTTATTTTTTGATTTAGTATGGTGTGTGCGATTGACTTCCTACTGGTGCTTGACTCTCTTCTATGGGTTTTGTTTTGGTTCCTTTGTTGTATTTTTTATCATTTTTATCTTACTACATGAGATGTTGCGGGTAGAATAAAAAAGAAGAGAAATGTGCAGCACTTACTTATGAAGATATTGTTTAGTGTTTATATGAAGTGTAAATTGATTATTGACAATCCATCAATCATAATAAGAATATTATTGTCAAATTTTTATCCTCGACAATGACGTCAAAAATTGATCGTCGGAAAACCTGTCTACATAAAAATATGATTTTAATTATTATTTTGTCGTTATTTTGTAGTATAGCGTCACAATACAAATAGATGTTGTATCATTTTATTTATTTACATAATTTTTACTGATTTATTCCAAGTCATTCACTTAAAGGTAGTTATTGATGTACATCACCCTCTATATTCTAAAATTATTCTTTTATTTCAAAAATGTCAATTATATTTACAACTAAATCAAATTAATCAATGAATGAATGAGTTAATTATATACAAATGAATCAATTAACTGCTAACTAAAATGCCTTAAACATATTTGCAACTAATCAGGCATCAAAAACTAAATAAAACAACTCTATATTAATTATATATACTATACTAGATAATACCAAGTATAGGTGCAAAAATAGCTACTAGTATGTACTATAGTAAGTATACTAACATATACTAATACCTTTAGTAAATATATTCTATATGTACAGTGACATATCTAAGTATCAGTATAGCCTTATAAAACATATGTACAAACTATAAGGTAAAAAGAACTATCTTTACTAACAGGCATATATACTTACAATGATGGATAAAAATGTCACTAAAGCCTTAACACAAATATATATACACATAAGGCTTATATATATACTACTCTACTTATATACTAACTATACTAGTATTACATACATATATACTTTATACATATATATTATTATACATATATACATATATATATACCTATACACACATTAACTCACACAACACAACATAGCTCACAGTACACACAAACACTTAACACACACAACACATATGCACAAGTCACACTCCACACTTAGCTGATTTTTAGACCTCACACTCACTATGGCTATTTAGCCTTTACTTAAAAATTGGTTTTTTTATGGGTGAATCGGGCTTTTCGTAGGATACACAGCACCGCTAGGAGTGGGACCAGACCACTACTAAGCACAATCCTAGTTTATATTTAAGTATTTTTGAGTTAATTCTTTCCAGCCCAAACCCGGCTCAGTTGAACCAGGCCCAAACAAATCAGGCTCCCAACCCACCACGTCAAATGCTCATTAATTATATGCTCGTAATGCTTAGGGAAAGGGGAGGGGTATATGGGGTATTTGTGCACCCAGCGCTGACAACTGGTCGGCATCGGTGTACAAAACCTTATATGCAGCACTGGTCAATCTTAAGCCCATGATGTGGGACTTTGTTAAGGGTGATTTAGCGTGCGCAAGCATTTGCTGAAAGCTGACATTAAGCCTCAAATTGAGTGCTTAAATCAAATCAAAATTCCAATTGAATTATATATTGTGAAAGTGCTTATATATGGCTACTCAATTGTATAATTAATTTATGAAAATAACTTATTTAATTATATTTTAAAAGAATAACTTATTTAATTATATAGAAGTTAGTTAAAGTTTGTAATTTATACATGTTAAATTAGAGCTTAATTACTTGATTAATGTACAAATTAATAGATTAATTATTCAATTGACCTATAAATTAGTTAATTTACATAATAAGGTATTTATTATAAATTTTTAATTTATTTTTGAACATTTATTTTAATTTATATACATTTATATACATGTTTTACATATATAAATACTAATATACAGTATACATACCACTGTACAGGATAAATACATAATAAATAGGTTGTAAATACTTGAAACTAATATGTACAAATATACAACATAACTTAGTTCAATAATAACTTAAATTACTTATTTATTTTATTTTAACTTAATAATTTACGTAATTAACTTAATAATATACTTATCTACAATAAATATATAAATAAATCAATATACAGGTATGAATAATTATATAATAATTACTTTAATATGTATGTCTAGTAATAGATACTATTATAAAAGTTTACATAGTTATTTATAATTATCTTAATTTACATACATTTAATCTAATATGAGTCAATATCTAATTATATAACAAAGTTATATATACAGTAACTCATCCTAAATACTTACTTAAATATATATAATACATTTATAAGTTATTTATGTATATTATTTTCATATATTACAATATTTACATTTCACTTAATATTAAGTTATATTTACAAGTATAAATAGTATATAAATGGTATTTTTGTGTAATTTTGGGTATTTTCAAATTTTTATGGTATTTATATATATAATGGAAATAGGAGAGGAGAGAGAAAAGGTGAGATGATAGAAGAATTGTTTCTTTTTATATTTTTCAACTTGGTTTCTTTTATTAAATTTCAGAGTAGACTAAACCATCGGTTGATATGTTCTACCAGCCTAGGGGTTCGGAATACTTTGAAACTTTACACACACTTAAAAAAATACCTGATCTTACTCAAGACAGGTTTTTTTTATTTTTTTATGATTTTTTTTTATATTTTTATTTATTTACAAACTCACACAAAAGAGGCCTTGAACGAGTTTTTGAAAATGAACCTAAGGCCTTAAGATGCATTCTAATGACTGGAACTGGGGATCAGACATTCAAAAGTGTCCAATGAACGATTGCTTTTCACTTAAGAAAATAAGTTGTCGAAGTAGAAATTGAGTGACGAAAAATCAATCGTCAATAATTAAAATAAACCACTCACAGGAGAGCGGATCGTACCTACAAGGAGGCTCAAATACAATAAATTCATAGGTATGTAGCCATCATGTTTGTAGAAACATTCGCTAAATCGATTCAATGAATATGCTGCTCTGAATATAACTTTTAATTTCATGAGATGTTAAGGGCTATTTATGTAAATTTTATGTCAAAAATCAATCTCCCAAAAATATGTAGATGATGCATGTGCACTGCTAGAGTATGTAATTTTTAATTGCATGAAAATTTGAATCCAATTTCAATGTGAAATGATGTGCATAACAGGAGCCAATTAAATATGAGAAAGAATAAATGCAATGTCGTAATTTCACCACAATAATTTAATCCAACAAAATAATTGAATAGTGCCCCACAATGGCATATTTAGTAAATTTTAATATAACCTAAAATAGGGGATTTTTTCTCGTTCATCACTGGCGAAGAGGAGACGATGGCGGAGGCCGAGGAGCTTGATGAAGGTTGAGGCGGACGAGGGCTTCGCGTCAATGTTGACGACGTGGCGGGAGACGACCACTAGTCGCCGGTCAGAGAGGAGAGGACCGCCAGCGGTTGGGACTCCCACCGGCGTGCCTCGGTGGTCTCCGTCGACTTTGGTGGCGTGGTCGAAGTCGTGGTGTCAAGGAGAGTGTGGTGGAGTCGACGGCACGGACGTTCGTGGCCTGTGGTGGCGATGACATGGAGGTGTTCACCATCGAGTTTGGGTTCTTTTCTATGGAGAAGATGAACAGTGCGCTCGAGGTTACTGTAGAGCTGATGGTGCGAGGGCATGTGTGGCTATGGGCATGTAGAGTAGGATGACTGTTGGCATTGATAGGTGAGGCATGGTCGATGGTTGAGTTACTACTATGTGGAGGTGTGGCTGTATGGTGGGTTGTTGGGTTCTCGGTGGAGAAGGTGGTGATGGGTGCTTTAGGGGAGAAGATGAAAATGAAGAAGAAGAAGAAGACAAAGAAGATGGAGGGAGGTGGAGGTGAGGTCGTGGACGGGTGATGGTGTTGGTGGCGGTGGAGTTTGTGATTGTGTGCATAGGGGGGGCTACTATGGTGAGGGGATGATGTACACACTACTGCTATGCGTGCTGCTATGGAGGAGTTGGTGGTAAGGATGTGCATGCCGTCACTGTGCACAAGAGGTCGAGGGCGGGCGAAGGCGGAGCTTGCTTCATATCACAGTGCATGCCATGTCCATGTAGTACACATAAGGAGCATGATGGAGAGCAAGGAAGAAGACCCCCCGGTGCGTTGGAGCGACCTCTTTTTAAAAATCCCTCATCTATTTCTCTACGGCCACCAACTTCTCCAACCACTCAGTGAGGATCGCAAGTGGTTGGAACAGAAGGATAAATGTTGGTGGTTCCCATCAGATGTCTGATTGATACTCCAAACGTCTTAAAATGTATGGTTAGCAATGAGTCGACGTTGGAGGTTCCAAACATCTACACTAGACTCCAGACGTCATAAAATGTAACTTTGGACATCTAACTGATGCCTTCAAGTGTCTTGCACCTAACCTACATCCACCAAATAATTATCATATCATATCATATGTTATTAAATATAAACTTGGTGTATAAGATTATATGCAGACAAAGGTAGATTCTCATTTAACTCTTAATCAATTAACAATTACGAAGAACTAATTAAAGAGTACTTTAGGCCAAAAAATGATCCACAAAAGTGGACTTATCATCCAACAGATAAGATGAAAGGTGTTTGAGTATATAAACATGATTTGACCTTTAATTTCATTAAAATCACAAATTGGATAGTTAAACACATGAATATTGATGACATGAGATTTTCCAACTCAACTACAAACAATTCCAAATAGATTAAATTCCAATTTCAGTACATGAATGTTTGTTCTATACTATTCTACAAATGTACATAGAGTCAACCCCTTTTAATCTCCAAATTCTCCCAAAATCTACTTGGAACTTCATATTCCAAATCTTGTTGTTGCCACTCAATAGGAGCCAATCCAACTGTTGCTACTGTGCTCCTATTTCAGTAGCTAATGCTGCTGTAGATATGAAATCCAACAGCTGATTGCTGCTGTTGTTGCTGTAAAAGTGATCAGCAACTCATGCTGGTACCATTTCGAATCCAGCAACTGATGTTTGCTACTGGTTGTTTATAGAAACCACTTTAGTGAGAAAAACTCCACTGATTTGGTGTTTAAAACACCAAACCTAAGATCTAAAAACTTCTCAAAATGAATTCCATCCTTAAATCCACTGGAAATCAATTTGAAGATCTAAAAACCATTTCAATTAAATGTTGAGCCATAGAATTTCTGGAAAACTTAACTCATTCCATTCTCTTTGTCATAGACAACATAAGAGAATTGGATTGAATTAAACAATGAATCCACTTCACAATCAACTTAAGATCTCCATTAAAACCTTCAAACACCTCAGTTAAACACCAAATAGTAGATTGATGACCTTTTGGATGAAAAACCAATGTCACCTTATTTGGGGCTTTTAATTTAGGATCCATTCAGGTGATCTGATCACCATGAGCTTCTAAACACTAGATATCAGTGCTTAGGAACTCAGGCAATCCTGTAGAAATCAAATGGATCATGGTTAAGGCCTCATCTCAGTAAATCTAAGATTCCTAGTCCTAAACTACTCAAAACAAAGCTTAAATTAGGCAAGTGCTCATCAGAACATAAAAACTAATTTAAAACACTTCAAAATCCTTGCATTATACCCAATTCAACTAAACAAAACTCAAATCACTCGATTAAATTCATACAAATCGAATTGACTCCAAATCTTTCAATTTGGGCATAAAATCCAAATACAAATCAATCGAGCAAATCCGATACAATTGAATCCAGATTAGGGGTCTTTGTGAATAGATGGAGTGAATGGGAGACCCCCAAGTGATTTTTTAGCACGAATTAATATTTGAAAGCTAAAGAGCTTCATATCCTATTTGACTCTAATGAAGGGGTGATTTACGGATTAAAAAGTGAGGAAAAAAATAGAATGCAAATAATGGGGCATAGAGGAAGATCAATGAATCAGTATGAAAGTGTAAAAATACCTTTTTGATATGAATTGATCAGAGAGGGCGAGATCAGATCTAAGCCAAACTACTCCTAATCTACACTAACCATGAACTAAATTTTGATCTACTGTAACTAACATTACTTCTAACTATTCTAGAAATCATTTAAACTACCTAAAAAGTAGTAAAACCTAATCTAATAGGAAGAATGGGACCTATGGATCTCCAATCGGCGGTGGAGAGGAAGAACGGAGGGAGGATCTCTAGCGAGTGAAGAGCCTGCTAGTGAAGCTCCTAGGACGTCTCTTGGTGTTACATGATCCAACTTGACATGGATGATCAAGAGGGAAGAAGCTCCACCTCTGTCAATGGTGTAGCTGAGTGAAGAAGAAAAGAGGAGCTGGAGAGGAAGAATGGAGAGCCCAAGGAAGTACGAGGGGGGTTGTCCTATATCGCGCAAGCTCAGGGGTGGCATTTAAGTAGGTGCTAGAGTGAATCAAATCATCGTGGAGGTGTGATTAAACTTTTAGGTCATGGACGATGGAGATAATAAGGATGATGCGTGAAAAGAATTAGGACAAAATCCCACTGTAGGATGGGATTTGAGGGAGGTGAAGGTGCTTCACCCAAAGGCGTGTGGTAGATGGAGCAAGATCCACCATTAGATCGGAAGTTCAAAAGATAAATAGTGGCTGTGCACCATGTTCCTCGCGAGTAAACAGTATCAGGTGTAATGGTGAAATTGCATGTAGACCCTTAATGAGCGAACCAGTATAACATATGTAACAAGGCCCATTAGTGGCTAAAAAGAGTAACCAGAAGGTCCCTGAATGCTTACAAAGAGGTCCTTTCGCCATTTATGCTTTAGAAAATATGATGAATAAAGGACCTGTATGTAAATAACTAATTCCAAGGTTCTATTGATGTTCAATTGTAATGAGATTTTTATTGGAGCTTAATTGAACATATTAGAAGTTAATTCAACCCTTGATTTGAACTTTTGAGCTCAGAAATGTATTCAATTGGCAATTGGATCATCAATTTGTATTTATGAATAAAATATCTCATTAATTTGACCTAAATGTGCATTTTTAAAGGTCATTTTGCTTAAATCCCACACTTAACTCATTTATTGTGTTAATAATATAGTGTTTAACTTAGTTTCTAGCTTACCTTGAGCATTTTAGTTATGATGAGCCATACCTCATCTTAAACTCTATTCTTTTGCAATCCTTGGAGGACAAGAAATTTTCCAAAGACTTAGGTTTTGCAAAATTCTTTTGACTCCTACATTATAGGAGTTATGATTTTTTTTTCTAAGCTCAAGCTCAAAAGATAGCTTACTACTGATGGATAAGATTAACAATAGGGTTAGGAAGGAAGTGTTACACCAATGATCCTCCTCCCACCCCCTGATGCAGGAAACAACCAACAAATGTGCAACATTAACTTCACTCTTGGGGACATTGAGATGCCTCAAATTACAATTAGATTTCAAAACATCACAACACCTATGTATTTACTTCTTCATCCTCCTTGTTGGTTCTTGTAGCCCAGTTATCATTTGTGCCACATTTGCACAATCACTTACGATAGAAACTTTGTAGTAGCTATAGATGTTAGCAAGGTCTAGTCCTTTCTCTATTGCAAAAAGTTCAGCCTCTTCAAGTGAATTGGCATTGATCTTCTAGGTTGCAACATTGAATAGCATGTTCCTCGACAAAGGACGTACAACAGCCATTGCCATGCTTTTCTCTATGTATGCAGCTTCAACTTGTACAATTAAGTCATTAGGATAGGATGATGAAGGTGTGCTAAGCTCATAACCAAGAGCATTGATTTCAATTTCACTCTTGGTCAACGTCTTGTAACCCACAATCCTTTGAAGAATTTCAGGGGCCACAAGGGACTTTAATGCATGCTTCTTTTCACATCTCGCTAGAGATGTTTGATGCAACAAGTTGCAAGCTCTAATGAACATGGTCTCTTGCTCCTTGACCTCCTAAAAATGAATTCCAAAAGCTCCTAATCCACGAGACTCATTCGAAACCCCAAAGCAAACTAGAGGTCTCTTGCAAAATTGCATTCTAAAAATAGATGCATTTTGGTTTTAGGTTGCTCCTCACAAATGGGGCATTGATTGGGGTAATGATGATAACACCATCATTAGAATAACTAGCTTTAATTAGTCAGAATCAAGTGACAAATGCTCCTGAATGATCGCCTAAGGATCGTAATTCCACGTAAATCCATTTTGAAGAGAGAACATTAAATCAGGTTAATTTTGCAGTTCGAACATCACACCATGAATGTAGAGTAACCACAGGGTTTGACAGAAGTTAATTGAAGGTCAAATGAGCATTAAAGTCCAAAGGGTAGGTTCACATAGACAGAAATAGGGTTTCACGCATTTCGAGAATAAAATAAGAACACAAAACCCTAATTTCAAATAAGCTTAAATTGAAGAGATTTTGGTCAAGATAAAATTCATCTAAACCTCCTAAAATTCATAGAAAAATATTCTAAGAGGTTTGGTACCCTTGGTTTGACCATTTGAACCGATTTTGACCTTGAATAGAGTTGCAGACGGGATTTTTGCCTTGATTTGGCCTTCTGTGCAAATTGCCAAGTCAAACATGGTAAAAACTCAAATCCAACTTCACCACTACATTCCTTGGGTCCAAATTAGGTTGGTACCAAACTTTGGGCCAAATCAAAGTCCATCTTGACCTGGTTTGCGCTTTAGTCCCTAAAACCTCTATTCTTCACATCTAAGCCCTTAGCTTTCGAATCCCTTACGTTTTGCCTTCCAACTTTGTCATCTTCTTCACGAAACACCCCCTGCCGCTTGAATGCTTGAGATTTCCTAAACAGAGTCAAAGACCTTTTACCTCCAGCGTTGACTCCTTCAAATCATCATCAAAGATCCACCAAATCCCACCAAATTTAGTGGGATTAATGTTCACACGACAACCTTTTACACCAGGTTTCACGCGTGAAATCAACACCAATCACCACTAGCAAAACTTGGAATTTCCAAGTGTTTGCTCCAACTGAATCCTAAGCAAATCACATGAATTCTCCATTTAGAGGGCACATTCGAGTTCTATATAAACTCCCCTAGCTTCCACCGTGCTCCTTAGCTAGGTTTCAAGGCCAAAAACCCTCTTCTTCCCTACCTCCTACCATCTCCAAACTATGCTCCAGCGGCTCCCTCATTCTCCTTCGTTCGTGCCTCCAACCATCAAATTGGAGGCATAGCCTTCTTCCTCACCTTCCGACGATGGCTAGCCAAAGCCCTGTCGCATTCGACCCCTTTTATGCTGCTACTCCCTCGCCGGAGAATTCTTCGGCCACGGCACCGGCAAGTCACGCCACCGTAGATACCTCCCCCTTTTGCCCAAGTAATTAGGTCCCCTTACTCCCCACTTCTCTTAGGTTAATTCTACGCCGTCAGATTTTAACTTCCACTGCCATTCGACCCTCTCCCACATCATCTTCTCCACCTCCGGTCGTAGCTCCGATAAACTCGTCCCATCGACACACATGCTCTAACACCTCTCCACCACCTCTAGAAGATTCGTCCCATCCTAGAGATCAGAAGCCCCAAGTTTGTTGGAGCTTTTGACCTCGGAAGACTACCACCGGACGACCCACACTCCCTCCATCTTCTCTAACGTCATATAGCCACCATACACTTCTAATCACCAAACCAAGACCACCACCAAACTCCACACACTTCGACAATGCTAATGAACCATCTAATTGGGGCGTTAAGCCCATGTTTTGTGTTTTAGGTCTTCACCACCAACGACAAATCCATCGCCACTGTTTGCCGTCGTCACACCATCAACCGACCTCACAGCACTTTGCAAGATTGTGGACTTGCCTCAGGAACTTGTCTGAAGCCCCAATTGAATGAGGCACTGACAACAGAAGCTCCAATTGATCGAGACTCTAGCTATTGTGCATGTAAGGAAGAGAGCTTAAAGATAGTCCCACATCTTGTGGGAATGAGTTGCAAACAACGTATAATACACAAAGGTGAAGAGAGCTATTTTCCTCAGCACACATGGGGGTGAGGTCCCCATACACACCCACATGCATGCATGCTCACACGTGCCCGCTTATGTGCCCTCACCTACGATCATGCCCATGGGTCTGGGCTTGATCCATTTACCCGGTTACCTGGGTTTGGCTTGGTTCTAAGAGAAAAGAAAGTTGAGGAGGGGAGAGGTTTTTCACATTGGTATTCATGCCCCCTTCTGCTCAATACTTAGCCTTCCAAGGCTTTGTGGTGCCCTCAAGCCTCTGTTCTACAAGTGCTTTGGTTTGCTTTGATTAAGGTGTCTGTGTGCCTTTCCCAATGTCTAGTGAGGCCTTGTGCTGTGAGGAAAATTGGCCTTGTGCTTGTGTTGGGCATTGCTTTGGTGATCTTGGCTCTTATATGACGATGACATGGAAGATTAAGTGGTTCTAACCATTGTAGAAATATTGAATGGCTGATATATTTGGGATATGTGCTTGACTGGTAGATATAATTGGTGATCTAAATCACCAGTTTTATAGCTCTCTTATTGTTTTTTTCCCAATGATCTTTTGAAATACATTTGCTATTATTGAATATAATTTTGAGTAAAGTTCTCTTATTCATTGAAAATCTCATTGTGCTCATTGATTATAAATTGCAATTAGTGTGTGAATTCCATATTTCCTCCCTGCGAACGACCTAGGACTCACTTTCCTGATTTCGAGCACTTTATAAATTTAAATGCTATAGTATTTTTGTCGACTATACTATGACGCACATTTCATCAATCGACGCAAAACATTAACATTTTGGCGCTATTGCCGGGGAGCAACACGCAATTCACCACTAGTCATATCTTTCTTTATTACTAACTTACCCTATCTGTTTTGCTTTAATTTTGGGAGGTACATCATGAGAAGATCTTCCGTGCAATTAGCCACTCCAGGGGCAGGTAAAATTTCTCTTCTTCCCTAATCAACCTCTTAATCTTGGTAAAGGGAAAAAGGAAACAAAATCAATTAGGATCCACTTGCCTTATTTTTCTAGTAATCATCATTTAAAGGTAAAATTTCCTGATTTACAAAATTAATTTGATATCTAATTGAAGTGAGATGATTTGATTAGAGACCTCCATCCTAATTTCCTATACCTATTAGGGATTTATGCTTAATTTTCTAAACATCTTGGACTACTCACATTCTTGTTTGAATCCAAGATGTTATATTTGAGATCAAATTGGACTTGTAATGGAGTCAATTAGGGTTTCCACTTTAGGGTTCTGAAATGTTAGTACACACTTGCATACAATAAAGGAAATCGACCCTCCCGCATTTGTGTGCCACCCAAGCCATTGGTTGAAAAGATGTATCCAAGAAAATCCTAAAAATCAGGCTCTAAATTGGAATTTGTTCGAGGAGTAGATCTCATAGAAGATTAGTGCATTGTAGTATAGCGTGAAATACATCTCGAGCAAATAAATTAACGGAACTGGTGAGTCCCGATCGATCACAGGGAGGCAGGAAGCACTTTTGATTTCATGCATTTGTTCCCAATATAATTACGAAATAGTATAGACACAATATTGTAGTATATATATCAATCAAAGAGTTTGAACATGAATTGCATACATCTAACTAAACAAATTCTAACATAAACATGAACTACTTATGTAACAGAACAAGGGCACCACGAGTGGTTCATGGTGGCCTTCTGGAGAGGTTGGGAAGAGCAGCAACGATCCATCAGGGTGGCCCAATGGATGCTTCAGATGGAGATGCAGAGACGGATGCAGAGAAGATAGGAAGACGAAGAAGGGAGAGGAGTTGTCTAAGGAATGGACTTCAAAGAGGACTCTTAGGCCTCTTTTTATAGCTTTTGTGAAGGGCATATAGGGTATTTGAGCCCTTAATTCCATGCAAAGGCTTCATATTAATTAGATCCGTTGATCGGGAGATCAACGGTTCTGATTAAGCCTTACAAATCCTTCTTCAATCCATAGTTTGATCTAGTGCTGCCACGTGGCAGCCGTTGGAGCATTGGATCAAGATCGGGCAGCTCAACTGCTTCCTCGCTTGCGCACTACGTTCCTCACTTCGCTGCTCGCCTTCGAAACCTGCCCGATCATCAACCGTCTGATCATAAGATTGAATGGTTCAGATTCATGCCTGCGCTTCCCTTTGAATTTGAATCGAGCGCCTCTTTGCTTTCAGCCATCCAATTAAGAGATCGGATGGCTTAACACACACACCCTTATTTTTGTTGCATGGAAGGTGCGTGCCTTCATGTGTTCAATCACGTGTATGACCGCGATCCCTTCTTGTAGCACCACGTGAGTTGATCGCTGCCTTCCACTCCTCATCTGACGACCTAATTTAATCCACACCCATCCTCACGGGGATTGCGGCTCTAACGGGCACCCGTCGCTCCGTGGAGAGGGCGCTCACCGCTGCGCTACTCCCATACGTTTGTTGCACTTTTTTTTTGCTGTAACTTATTCTTGGCCATTGGATGAAGATACAACGGTTGAGATTTATTCCTCCTCAATGAAGCGCAGATGGTCAGGCGGTATGGCACATTTGTGACCGTTGGATGGAGATCCAACGGGTCCACAATGCATGGTGCAAGGCCTTCAGAAGTTGGGACACAGCGAGGGGGCGGCTGCGATGTGCCACATGGCACCATCATCGTCATCCATCTTCTTTTCTTTGTATCTAGTGATGTAGACCTTCGATCAGGTTGATTTTTGCGCCATTGGACTTCGAACATCGATCCGAATCCATCCATGCGGTTGGATTTGTCATCTGAGGTTTGGATATTCTTCAATTTGCCCCTTGGCTCCTGCTTCTTCTGCAGGCTCCCTAGGGTTCTATGGGGGTCTGATTGATGCGCTCTTGGAAGCGTTGGACTCCCATCATCATTCCAAACAGATCCATAAGGTTGGATCAGTCATCTGCAGCCCTGGATTACCTGCAATTATTAATACCACTCAACTAGCACATTAACATGTATAAAACATATAAATCATCTAGGATGAAAAGTATGATGTGTATGCATGCTGCATGCCCATATTATGCTAGGTTCTACCTTAATTCTAGCGAGTTAGGGCCTATGATTACTGCGCAATCACTCCACACTTGTTGATTCACATCCATCAACCCACCAGATTGAATGAGTTTGGTTAGCATCATCAGCCTGTTGATCTAAACCAGCACCTGGTCGGACCAACCAGGATACTCATCAAGGTGCTTGTTCTACATAATTCCTCTGATTTGACCACCCCTTCTCCTTGACCACCTTCTACTCGAGTGAAAGCATTGAATTTAGCGCTTAACGGGAGGCAACCTATCATTCCAAAAACCTGAGACCCTTCTGACCATCTTTTGAGCTACACTCCTGTTCGGCATGTAATTCGCGTTTTAAAAGTTAATTCAGTTGTACTATAGCACGAAAATACGTCAACAAATAAATTTATAAAATCGGTGAGTACCAGGTCATTCGCAGGGAGGCAATCTCAATTTACGCAGAAGTGTTTCAATAGAACTTGTTCTAAATAGATATTTATATATGTATATATGTATAAGAATCAGATATATGCATTCAAAAGATCATAATTTTATTGCAATTAAAATAGAGTTTTCACAATAGAAAATGCTACTAGAAACAAATAGATAGATAGATAGATAGATAGAGAGATAGAGAGAGAGAGAGATAGAAAGTGGCAGAGAGATGACATCGCTAGTAGGAGGCTTGTGCAAGGCGCAGCAGCACCTTAGATCCAGAGCATTGGGATGAAGATCGGAGCAGAGTTGTAGAGAAGGTGGAAGAGTTGTATCTGGAGTTCATGGAAGAGAGAGATGCCTCAACTGGGGGACCTTGGGCCTTCTTTTATAGTTTTAATGAGGGGAAAAGTGGGTATTTAACCCCTTTATCTCATTCAACAACTCTTATTTGATCAGATCTGTTGATCGAGAGATCAACGGATTAGATCTGTCCTAAAAATAACCTACAACGTGCCTCCATTGCATGGATCTCACCTTTGGTTGACACGTAGTGTCGCTGTGCCCTTGGATCGCACCTGCTCGCTCCTCGCTCCTGCCGCACGTTTTCATCGCACGTTTCAAATACAAAATGCACGCGCTTGATTTTAGCAGTCCAATCTCACGATTGGATGGCTTAAATCGCACGCACCCGCAGCCTTAAGATTAACGCGTGCAACCGCATGTTGTGGCGGCATCAGATCATACGTTGCCATCTGATGGCCTTCATCGCACCACGCGTTTGCATCCACGCCCTCCGCTCATCATCCGATGGTCCAATTGAGATCGAGCGCACCGCCTTCTTGATTTGGAGCGCGGTGAGGCTCGAGCGTGCATCTCGCACTTGTGTGCGGGTGCTCTAACCAACACACTAAAGTGCATTTTGTGTTGCATTTAGGTTTTAGGAAACTCCGCTCTCAGTCATTTGATGGAGATCCAACGGCTGAGATCTTTTCATAGTTGATGGAGCGTAGGGGTGAGGGTGACGTGAGTGCATGGTGGTCGTTGGATGACGATCCAACGGCCCACAATGCATGAGGGGGTTTCTTCAGAGATTGGGTGGCGATGAGGGGGTGGTTGTGATAGCTCCACGTGGCACCATCATGGCCGTCCATCTTCTTTCACTTGTATCTAGTGCTGTAGACCTCCGATCGGGTTGATTTTTTCCATCGTTGGACTGTGATCATCGATCCGGATTCATCCTTGCAGTTGGATTCTTCATCTAAGGCTTGGATCTTTGTCTTTTGGCTTTATGATCTCCGTTCTTTTATGGATTGCACAAGATGCCCTGGTTGTCTGATCAAGACGATTTCGGAAGCGTTGGACTCCCATTGTCATTCTGATTAGATCTGTATAGTCTGATCTGTCACCCATGGCTTTGAATCATTTTTGATTAAAATCATCTCTCTTTTAGGCCATAAAATGACAATACTATCTATATGACTAACAAACTAGCTATTGTGCAAATTGCGATGCCTATGAATGCATTATTTCTAAGTTGTGCTAGAATCTAGCTTAATTCAGGTGATTTAGGTTGCATGATTGTTGTGCAATCAACTCCTACTGCACTTGGGAGTTCAACTTTAAAATAGCCAATTCCACCTTTGGTACTCGTATCAAAGGTTGAAATCATCAACAACAGTCATCCCGACTCATTTACCCACCTTTTGACCCTATTCTAAACCTTGAACCAAGCTGAATTCGTAGCCACCTGGTTTACAATGAGGACATTGCAAAACTTAGGCATGGGGGTGTTAAAGTGCAAACAAATGGAAAATCAATTCTCTGAGGGGTTCTCACAAAAAAATACATATTTGAAAAAAAAATAGAAAAGGGGAGGAAAATTTTGAAAAAATTTATTGAGACATCTCTCTTGAGAAGCAAAAGAGGAGGAAATACAAAATGTCAAAAAGGAGCAAAATTAGAAAAAAAATGATAGTCATAGCAATTGATTATGGGATTTACTTAAAGTTCTAGACCAAATTAAAAGAAAAATTATGTCCTGAAATGCTAGAGACAAAAATATTAGTATGAGTGCTGATCTTAGACCTCTTGGGCCTATTTTAGGGCTTAAACACTCACGTATTCGTCAAGATTAGGATTAGTCCTCGAGAGGTTGAGGAAAGTGTGAAGCTGATGTAGTAGGTCTAAGGCTTAGGGATTATTCGGCCCCATTGCCTAAGCACCCAAATCCACTCACTAGGTTTGCTTCAGTGCACTTAATAAAGAAATCATGCCAAAAGTATTTTTTTCTTAAAAGTCATCTCGAAGATCTAGCTTAGGAGTGGCTCGATGACACAAGTTGATTAGATAAGTTCCCAGCACGAAGAGGTGGAATATTACCCTCGAAGATGTGTAATAACATATCGACTCCTCGGTGCTTGTCTCCTAGGATATCAAAATATCCTACCGGGGGCATGTAAGCACCTTGTGCTGGTTCAGGTGCCCTGGGCAGGATTATCTCAAAATGTCGATTGCCAGGGCTTGAATTTAGCTATAGAACGCCATGGGCAACACTATCTCAAAGTATTGAAAGCCAAGAGTTCTGGGGGTTGCCATGGGCGGTGCTATCTCAAAGCATCGAAAGCTAGGGACCCTTCAAAGATTGATGGTGGGGACAAGGAATCTGATACAGATTGTATTTAGGGCCAATTCTAGGCTGGATCTAGGGAAATATAAAAAGAAAAGAGAGAAAACACTCCAAATGAAATATCCTTCTCTATCTCTCTCTCATTAAAATGCACTAGCAAACTAAACTTGGATACAATACATCTATGCACGGGTGATTTAACCACTGGGGTCAACGAACCTCTAAGCAATTTTTACCGACCTTAGAAACCTTTACGGCAAACCCAGGTTGAAGCTGATCAGGTTTGGATCTTGGCTGATACTTGAGTACCTCTAGGTGTATTATTGGCATTCTAATCAAAATTATAGAGAGTGGCACACATCAGGCATCGGAACATCAAAGCTAGGTCTAGAGATCTAGTTCTTTCCATAGGATTTTGCTAGGGACTAGCAAAAGTTAGGCATGACGGTAACATCATCATTAGCCATAACTAGCTTTAATTAATTAGAATCAAGTGACAGATGCTCCTGAATGATCACCTGAGGATTGTTGATGATAACATCATCATCAGCCATAACTAGCTTTAATTAGTCATAATCAACAGACAAATGCTCCTACATAACCACCGAAGAGCCATAATTCAGTGCATATCCTTTCTGAGAAGAATTCATTAAATCAGGGATAAATCTGTAGTTTTAACATCATATCCTAAATACAGAGTAACCAGGGGACTTTTTAGGGTTTAATTAAAGGTCAAATGGTCATAAATGTCTAACAAGAAGGTCTGTGTAGACAGAAACGAGTTTTTACGTATTTCAAGAATTAATGAACATCCAAAACCCTAATTTGAAACCTGCTTAATTAACAGAGGTTCTGGTCAGCATAAAATTTACCTAAACCTTTTAAAATTCATATAAAAATATTCTTTATGGTTCGATACCTTTGCTTTGACCATTGGAACCCATTTTGACCTAAAATAGAGTCTCAGATAGATAGTTGCCCTAATTTGGGTTTCTGCATAAACTACCCAGTCAAACTTGGTCAAAATGAAAATCTAACTTTACCATTAGATTCCTTGGGTCTAAATTAGGTTTGTACCAAAATTTGGGCCCAATCAAAGATCATCTTGACCTAGTTTTCAATTCAATCTAGTTTGATTCTTTTTCTCACACATAAACCCCTAGCTTTTTGAAATCTTTGCAAAGAGGTCCCTTAGTTTGTCATCATCTTAAAAAATTGGTCCCTCCACCATTATCGCGGAGGAACTCCTACTCTGACAACCTTCAATCAGAGATTTCTCTTTGATTTCTTGACGAATCTCTCCCAAAATAGAAAGGGAGATCCTTAATGAAATCCTCTTTCATTTGAGCCACGCATTGGGCTTGGAATCCTACTCAAAACCTCATGCGAACCTTTCAAAGGTTCAGGTTTCCTTCTTCATTGAGTTTCCATGGTTTCAAGCTTGGATTCCAAGCTTGGAACGGCCATCTAGCACCTATAAAAGCATGCCCATGGCATTCCTTACCTCAGCTTGGTTTGAAGGCCGGCATCCCCTTCTTCCCTTCTCCCTGACCTCCATCTCCACTAACACCGGTGAACCTCTCCAACAACCTTCTTCACCATCCGCCACATACAATAGGCAGCGGATCCTTCATCCTCAGCTTCTTCCGTGCGTCGCAATACCAGCAAGCGCAGCCTACCTCCCCTTGTCCTCACCGCTTCGCCCATCGGAGACTTCATCTCCTCCAAGTCTGACATACCACCGGCATGGATCTCTCTCCCCTTTCGTCCATTAGAATTAGGTTAGATAGGTTTATCTCCCTCTTTACTCTCTTTCCTTCTATTTAAAACCACAATTTAGCCCCCGATGCTGCCGTTCATCGTCATCTCCGGGCAAACCTCTGGCGTGGTCTTCCCATCACTCCACCGCACCGCACACCTTGCCAACACCCTCACAACCTCCGCCACTCATCCCCACACAAAACCCCTCTCCTATTTCGCCCTTTCGTCCACCCAAACTCCCTATCGACCAACCCACCTTCACACCTTCATCTCCTTCATCTCCACCCTCCACACGCCACCAAATGCCATGAAACACCTACCACCATCTTTGCCGTTCTTCAACGAAGCTCAGGAACCATTTAACAATGGCTTTCAAGCCCATTTCTTATTTCAGGGTCTCGCCATTGCTCCACCGTCACATCGTCTTCCCCGGCCGTGTTCATCGAGCCAACAACTGTGTTCTTCATCAAGACACCTCCCAGGCTGTGCGGATTCACCCCAGGCACCACTCCAAGTCTTAAATTGAGGACCCAGACTAAAGCTACTACACCAATTGGATCGACCTCTAGCTTCTACTTGAAGGTGAGGAAGAGGCAGTGGGATTAGTCCCACATCGGTGGGAGAAGAGTGCTTGAGCGTGCATAAATGTTTTCTATGTTATGGCCTTACTGCCTTAAGAACACGGGGTGAGGTCCCCTTACCCGCTCACCCATACCCGCCTGAGCCTTCACTCCTCGGCTATTACCCACGCTGGTAGCCCTGGACCCAATAGTGCTTAACCAAATTACCCAATTGGTTACCTGGTTATCTGAGAGAGAAGAGGAAGAGGAATTTGTGAGCGGGGGAGGGGGGTTTTGCTCTTCAGGGCAAACTCCCAATACTTAGTCACTATGAAGGTTGCGAAAACCCTCGTGTGTGAGAAGAGAAGGAAAGCTTGAAGAGGAGAAGACTCTATGAGGAGAAGAAGAAGAGAACCTAAAGAACAAAAGGAGAAAATGGCTTTGAAAGCCTTGTGCTTACACTGTAGCAACGATGTTTAAGTCGTCTAACTTGAGCAACTGATGTCTGATAAGCTTTGACATTGTGCACTATGAATTTATTTGGCTAGCGTGGAAAGTTGGTTTAAGTGGTTCAGGCCACTATGAATTTATTTGAGTTATTAGGTAATTGGTATACATGTGTCTAAACTAATAATTGGTGATTCAAATCACCATTATTTTATCTTAGATATCTTTTTGCCTTGTCAAACTCTTGATATACTCTTGCTTCTTATTGAATATCAATTTGAGTAGATATTATTCATTGAATATCATTATTGGTTTGATTTCTTGTGCTCATTTATATAGTCATTTCAATTAGCGCGTGAATTACAATACTTGCTCCCTGTGTTCGACCTTGGACTTCATTTCTTGATTTTGAGGTTATAAATTGTATTTGTTGATCGAGCTATTTAGGAGACTTTGCTACAATGAAACAACTTTAAACCTCTTATCTTGCAATGTCAACATTTTGGCACCGCTGCAGGGGAGCAATCGCAATTCACCGCTATTCTTGTTTTACTTGATTCTATTGGAGCACTAACTTGCCCTATTTGTTTTCTTATAATTTTGTGAGGTACATCATGAGGAGATCTTCCATGCAAATCAGTCACTCCCACGGCAGGTAATCTCTTTTCTTCCCTAATCTCCTAATCCTTGGAAGAGAAAAGGAAACAAAACTAATTAGGATTCATCTGCCTTACTTTTCTAGTAAATATCACTTAAAAGGCAAGTTTTCTGATTTGCAAAAAAACTCATATCTGATTGAAGTTGAGACGATTCTGTTTTAGAGATCCCTACCCTGATTGCCTGTACCTACTAGAGATTTACGCTTAATTCTAATCATCTTGGACTACTCACTTCTTGTTTGAAGTCCAAGGTGTACATATTGAGATCAAATTGGACTTGAAATAGAGCCAATTAAGGTTTCTACTCTAGTGTTTTGAAGTGTTAGCTCACATTTTGCCAACATAAGAGGAAATTTACCCTCTCGCATTTATGTGCTACCCAATCCCTTGCTTGAAAAGATCTAACTAGAAGAACCCTAAAATCAAGCTCTAAATTCACTTAAACCTTAAAAATTGTGGACCTAATAATCGAATAGTCAATTCAAGGTGATTTATGGGTCTTGACTTAGGTTTCATTCTTCATCTTTTAGGGCAGGTAAGGTGTAGTTGGTCTACTTTGTGGGCCAATCAACCTCCAAATTAGGTCACAAGTCAAAACAACTTGTAAATCAAGTGAAATCCAAGGCACAAATTAGGCTAAAATTGGTAGACTTAAGGTCTCAATTCGTACATTCCAGTCTACTTGGAATTGCTGTTACAAGAAAGATCGGGTAGGGGAAACTCTGTAACCCATGGGGACACACTACTGTGTAGGGGTCTTTGCGGGGCTCTCCCTTCCTGGCTGCCCAAGTAATTCTCGGGTGTGCGAATTTCTGATTCAGAGGTATCATTCGCCTCAAAATAGCCTTAGTCAACCAAAATTCTTTAGGTTCCTTGATTGGGTCCAATTCATAGCCAGTCCCTCATCTTTTCTCTAGAGCACACACACAGGAAGGTCCTTAGGCTTTTAACCTAAAGGGCTTCATTATATCTTCTTGGGAATCTTTCAGATATGATCAGTTCCAATTTGAACCTAAGTTTGATTCTACAACTTGTTTCCACCACCTGATTCAAAAATGCATCCTGACATGTTAGGAAAAGCAATTAGAAAACCTGTGTCCCAAATGGCTATCAAAGATAAGATGATTAAGGCTTAGACACCATGAAGAATATTATGGAGCCTTAGATAGGGACATTTTTGCAAAAATAGCAAACCACATTATGAACCGTATCAAGATAATACTGACATGAATAAACCATGGTTCAACCCGGGATGATCTCTTAGCATAACACATTGAATTGGTGAAATTACACAACAATGATTGTCTGCAATATTGGTCAAATCCTTCATTTTCGGAAGAACTCCAGAATCTTTTGGAGAGACAGGGAAAATTATCGAATACATTATATAAAACCATTGATCAAAAATACCTGTAAGAAATTAATAAGACATTTTGGAGTAATTCTAGTGATCTACATAATTTCCCAAATCCTGAGTTTGATGATCGAGGTTGTTGTAGACTCCTAACCCAAATGGAATTTGATTTAAATTATGTACAGATTGATACGCCTGATCTTGAGATGGGTTGGGAGGATCCGATTGGAGGTGTTCACAATTCTGAACCATCAAGCCTAGATTTCCCCGACACCTGTGATGATGAGATTGAGTCAGAACCTCTCGAGAATGTAAATTCCGCTCCTTATTCTGATAAGGTGATTCTCGAGAATGATTCTGACATCCAATAGAGCCCAACCTAGATTCTAGTGATCCTATCCTTAGCCTTAACCTAGAATCTGGATATTAGCCTATTTGGGACAATCATGAGGCCCCATGTAATGAGAATCAGATTTTGAATCTAAACTATGATTCTAGGCCTATACATGATGAATACACCTCTCCAACCTCCTTAAAGACACAACTTGATTTTTCGAAAGTCACGCCAATCTATGATACAAAAACTGAGGAGTTGGAAGAGTTGGGAATCGATTAGGTCTACCCTAAGAACCAAGAGTCTGAGCCCAGACCTAATAAGGACACCTTTTTGAGCTCAGAATCAGAAATTAGCTTAGATCCAAGTCAGGTTGTTGCTTCTTCGCATCTAGATTCATTCAATGGTGGAACTTCCAATCTAGAATCAAGCTCAGAACATGATCTTCGCAAATTCTCTGATGATTTCAAATCCTACTATGATTTCGAAGAACCTTTGTTTCCTGACATCTATGAACCAATTTACGACCTCAGCATCCATAACTCATTCTTTGACTCTGACTCTAAGGTCTCTGATCCCGAGATCATTGATTCAAAATCAAGTTCCATTGAGATGGAATTATTCCTTTTTGATCTTCAGGAATCAAAAATGGTAAGTGCCAAGAGTATCTGCAATCCAGAATTCGAATCTTTTATTGACTTAGATTTCCATGATTCTATAAGTACTCTCCAAGCATTTACTTTTGATTTTGATGTGCTTCATGAAGACTTTCTAGACGAACCCACCTTTGAATCCTTTCTAGAGGAGCCCTCAACACACGTAGTTCTCATTGAAGCCACCTCTTCTGATCCACATGCAGAGCCTTCCAAAACCTATTCCCAACCCCGACCCACCACCGGAAGCAACTCTTACTCTGATTCACCTCTCTCTGATCCGGTTGCACATGATTCACCTCCAACCTTTGATCGGGTTTCGGACAATGATCAGATCAATAATCATTTCCCATCCTTTTCTGATCCTACCAGTAGGGTTCCTATATCCTTTTCAGGTCCATTTTCTTTTAAGGATCCCTACTCTGACTAGGCTGATTCGACTCAGCCAAACCCTAGATTCACACTGCCATATCTTTTTGAGTCACAAAATATCTAGTGGACTCTGCATATATTGATTCACATCCATCAACCCACCAGATTGATTGGGTTTAGGCTGCATCATCAGCCTGTCAATCTGAATAAGTACTTGGTTGGACCAACTAGACTATTAATCAAGGTGCTTGTTCTACAACACTCATCCGATTGGACCACCCCTTCTCCTTGACCACCTTCTGCCCAGCTGAAGGCATTGAATTTAATACTTAACAGGAGGCAACCCATCATTCCAAAAATTGAGACCCTTCTGATCATCCTTTTGAGCTACACTCCTATTACGCTTAAAGTTCAGAGTTAAAACAGCCAACTCCACTTTTGGCATTCATATCAAAGCTTGAAATCGTCCGTAACAGTCATCCTGACCTGTTCACCCACCCTTTGAACTTATTCTAAACCATAAACCAAGCTGATTTCATACCCTCCAATTTACAATGAGGACATTGCAAAACTTAGGCATGGGGAATGTTAAAGTGCAAACACATAAAAATCAATTATCTGAAGGGTTCTCACAAAAAATACATATTCAAAAAAAAATAAAAAATAATAATAATTTTTTTGAAAAATAACAAAAAAATGGAAAGGGGAGTAAAATTTTGAGAATTAATTGAAAATCATTCATGAGGAGGAAAAGATGAGAGAATTCAAATGTCAGAAAGGAGCAACATTCAAGAACAAAAATGATAGTCATTAGCACTTGATCATGGAAATTACTTAAGTTCTAGACCTAATCAAAAGAAAAAAATTAAGTCCTGAAAAATGACAGAGAGACAAGGAGAGTAGTATGAGTGCTGATCTTAGGCCTCTTGGGCTTGTTTTAGGGCTTAAACATTCACGTATCCATTAAGATCTAGATAATCCTCAAGAGGTTGAGGAAAATGTGAAGCTTATGTATTAGGTATAAGGCTTAGGGATTATTTGACCTCATTACCTAACCTTTGGTTTGCGGGACTCAGTAACCTAAGCACCCTAATCCATACACCAGATTGGTTCAATGCACTTAATAATAAAAATCATGCAAAAGCGTTTATTCTATTCTGAAAAAGCTACCTAGATTAGGAGCAGCTTCAAAATACAATTTGATTTGGACGAGTTCCCGGCATGGAGAGGTGGGAAATTCCCCTTGAAGATGTGCAATAACATATCGTCTCCTCAGTGCTTGTCTCCTAGGATATCTAAATATCCTACCGGGGGCATGTAAGCACCTTGTGCTGATTCAGGTGCCATGGGTAGGATTATCCCGAAATGTCGATTGCCAGGGCTTGAATTTAGCTACAGAATGACATAGGGGACACTATCTTGAAGTGTCGAAAGCTAGGGTTCTAGGGGTTGCCATGGTTGATGCTATCTCAAAGCATCGATTGCCAAGGACCCTATGAGGATTCATGGTGGGGATAAGGAATCCAATACATAACATGTTTAGGGCCAATCCGAGGATGGATCTAAGGAAAAATAAAAGAGAGAGAGAGAGAAAGCTCTCCAAAAATGAAAATCTTCTTCGATCCCTCTCTCTCTTACAAAAAAATGCACTAGCAAACTGAACTTGGACTAACCATGTTACAAGCATGGGTGCTTTAACCGCTGGGTCCAACGAACCATAGGATAGTTCTTGCAAGCCTTAGAAACCTTCACAGCAATCTAAGGCTGAAGATGTTTAGGTCTGGATCTTGATTGATACTTAAGTACTTCTAAGCCTACTATTAGCATTCTAACCTAATTTCTAAAGAGAAAAATAAATCAGGCATTTGAACTTCAAAGCATGGTCTAGAACTCTAGTTCTTTTCATGAGATTTTGCTAAGGGACTAGAAAAAGTTAGGCATGGGGGTATGATGATAACGTCATCATCAACCATAACTAGCTTTAATTAGTCATAATCAATAGATAAATGCTCCTACATAACCGCCGAAGAGCCATAATTTAGTGCATATCCTTTCTGAGAAGAATGCAGTAAATTAGGGGTAAATCTGCAGTTTTAACATCATATCCTAAATACAAAGTAACCATGGGATTTTTCAGGGGTTAATTAAAGGTCAAATGGTCATAAATGTCTAACAAAAAGGTCTGTGCAAACAGAAATGGGTTTTTGCATATTTCAAGAATTAATGGACATCTGAAACCCTAATTTCAGACCTGCTTAATTAAAAGAGGTTCTAATCAGAATAAAATTCACCTAAACCTTCTAAAATTCATAGAAAAATATTCTATAAGATTTAGTACTTTTGATTTGACCATTGGAACTGATTTTGACCTAAAATAGAGTCTCAGACAAATAGTTTCCCTAATTTGGATTTCTACATAAATTACCCAATCAAACTTGGTCAAAACCAAAATCTAACTTTACCATCAGATTCCTTGGACCTAAATTAGGTTTATATCAAAATTTGGACCCAATCAAAGATCATCTTGACCTAGTTTGCAATTCAATCCAGTCTAATTCTTTTTTTCACACATACACCCCCTAGCTTTTTAAAATCCTTGCAAAGAGGTCCCTCAGTTTGTCATCATCTCCACAAATTGGTCCCTCCACCATTATTGCAGAGGAACTCCTACTCTAGCAACCTTCAATCAGAGATTTCTCTTTGATTTCTTGACGAATCTCTCCCAAAATAGAAAAGGAGATCCCTAATGAAATCCTCTTCTATTTGAGCCACGCATGGGGCTCAGAATCCTACTCAAAACCTCATGCGAACCTTTTAAAGGTTTGGGTTTACTTCTTCGTCAAGTTGTCATGGTTTTAAGCTTGGATTCCAAGCTTGGAATGACCATCTAGCACCTATAAAAGCACGCCCATGCCATTCCTCACCTCCTTAGCTTGGTTTGGAGGCCGGAATCCCCTTCTTCCCTTCTCCTTGACCTCCATCTCCACCAACACTGGTGACCCTCTCCAACTACCTTCTTCGCCATCCACCATGTACAATAGGTGGTTGTTCCTTCATCCTCAGCTTCTTCCACGCATCGTAATACCAACGAGCGCCACCTACCTCCCCTAGTCGTCATCGCTTCGCCCACCAAAGACTTCATCTCCTCCAAATTCGACATACCACTGGCAAGGATCTCTCTCCCTTTTTGTCCATTAGAATTAAGTTAGATAGGTTTATCTCCCTCTTTACTCACTTTCCCTCTATTTAAAACCATAATTTAGCCCCCGATGTCATCGTTCACTATCATCTCCCTAATCTTCGATCGCACCTCCGACGAGGTATTCCCATCGCTCCACTATACCACGCACCTCGCCAACACCCTCACAACCTCTACTGCTCATCCTCTCATAAAACCCCTCTCCTATTTCGCCCTTTTGTCCACCTAAACTCCCCATCGACCAACCCACCATCACACCTTCATCTCTGTCACCGTCCACCCTCCACACACCACCAAACGCCACGAAACACCTGCCACCATCTTCGTCATGCTTCGGTGAAGCTCAGGAACCATTTAACAAGGGCTTTCAAGCCCATATTCTTATTTCAGGGTCACACCATTGCTCCATCACCGTGTCATCTTCCCCGACCATGTTCATCAAGCCAACAGCCGTGTTCTTCATCAAGACACCTCCCAGGTTGTGCGGATTCACCCCAGGCACCACTCCAGGTCTTCAATTGAGAACCCAGATTGAAGCTGCTTCTCCAATTGGATCGACCTCTAGCTGTTGCTTGAACGCGAGGAAGAGGCAGTGGGATTAGTCCTACATTGGTGGGAGAAGAGCGCTTGAGTGTGCATAAATGTTTTTTTATGTTTTGGCCTTACTGCCTAAAGAACACAGGGTGAGATTCCCTTACCCGCTCACCCGTACCCACCTAAGCCTTCACTCCTTGGCTACTACCCACGCTGATAGCACTAGACCTGATACTGCTTAACCCAATTACCCGATTGGTTACCCAATTATCTGAGAGAGAAGAGGAGGAGGAATTTATGAGTGGGGGAGTGGGGGTTTTGCTCTTTAGGGCAAACTCCCAATACTTAGTCACTGAGAAGGTTGCGAAAACCCTTGTGTGTGAGAAGTGAAGAAGGAAAGCTTGAAGACGAGAAGTCTCTATGAAGAGAAGAAGAAGAGAAGCTGAAGAACAAAAGGAGAAAATGGCTTTGAAAACCTTGTGTTTGCACTGTAGCAACAACGTTTAAGTCATTTGACTTGAGCAACTGACATCTGATAAGCTTTGACATTGTGTACTGTGGATTTATTTGGCTGGCGTGGAAAGTTGGTTTAAGTGGTTTAGGCCACTGTGCATTTATTTGAGTTATTAAGTAATTGGTATACATGCTTTTAAACTAATAATTGGTGATTCAAATTACTATTATTTTGTCTTAGATATCTTTTTGCCTTGTCAAACTCTTGATATACTCTTGCTTCTTATTAAATATCAATTTGAGTAGATATTATTCATTAAATATCATTATTGGTTTGATTTCTTGTGCTCATTTATATATTCATTTCGATTAGCACGTGAATTGCAATACTTTCTCGCTGTGTTCGACCTTAGACTTCATTTCTTGATTTTGAGTTTATAAATTGTATTTGTTCATCGAGCTATTTAGGAGACTTTGCTACAACGAAACAACTTTAAACCTCCTATCTGGCCCTATCAACAATTGTAATTCCATGTAAATCCATTTTAAAGAGAGAACATTAAATCAAGGTTAATTCTACAATTTTAACAACACACCATGAATGCAGGGTAACCATGGGATTTGATAGGGGCTAACTGAAGGTCAAATGAATATTAAAGTCCAAAGAATAGGTCCACAAAGATAGAAATAGGATTTCACGTATTTCGAGAATAAAATCAGAACACAAAACCCTAATTTTAGACAAGCTTAAATTGAAGAGGCTTTGGTCATAATAACATTCATCTAAACCTCCTAAAATTCATAGAAAAATATTCTAAGAGGTTTGGTACCCTTGGTTTGACCATCTGAACCGATTTTGACCTTGAACAGAGTTGCAGACAGGATTTTTGCCTTAATTTAGGCTTCTCTAAAAATTGCAAAGTCAAATATGGTACAAACTCAAATCCAACTTCACCACTAGATTCCATAGGTTCAAATTAGGTTGGTACCAAAATTTGGGCCCAATCAGAGTCCATCTTGGCCTGGTTTGCACTTTAGTCCCTAAAACCTCTATTCTTCACATCTAAGCCCCTAGCTTTCAAAATTCCTTACGTTTAGCCCCCCAACTTTGTCATCTTCTTCATGAAACAACCCCTACCGCTTGAATGCTAGAGATTTCCTAAACAGAGTCAAAGACCTATTACCTCCAGCGTTGACTCCTTCGGATCATCATCAAAGATCCACCAAATCCCACCAAATTTGGTGGGATTGGTGTTCACACGACAACAAACCTATTACACTAGGTTTCACGCATGAAATCAACACCAATCACCACCAGCAAAACTTGGAATTTCCAAGTGTTTTCTCCAACTGAATCCTAAGCAAATCACATGAATTCTCCATTTAGAGGGCACATTCGAGCTCTATATAAACTCCCCTAGCTTCCACCGTGCTCCTTAGCTAGGTTTCAAGGCTAAAAACCCTCTTCTACCCTACCTCCTACCATCTCTATACTATGCCCCAGCAGCTCCCTTACTCTCCTTCATTCGTGCCTCCAACCATCAAATTGGAGGACAACCTTCTTCCTCACCTTCTTCCAATGGTGGCCAGTCAAAGCCTTGTTGCATTGGACCCCTTCTTCGCCGCTACTCCCTCGCCGAAGAATTCTTCAGCCACAGCACCAGCAAGTCATGCCACTGTGGATACCTCCCCATTTTGTCCAAGTAATTAAGTCCCCTTACTCCCCACTTCTCTTAGGTTAATTCTAGGCCCTTAGATTTTAGCTTCCACTACCATTCGACCCTCTCCCACATCATCTCCTCCACCTCCGATTGCAGCTCCGACAAACTTGCCCCATCAACACACAGTCTAACACTTCACCACCACCTCTAGAAGATCCATCCCATCCTAGAGATCAAAAGCCCCAAGTTTGTTGGAGCTTTTGACCTTTGGAGACCACTACCAGATGACCCACCCTCCCTCCATCTTCTCCGACATCATCTGGCCACCATACACTTCCAATCACCAAACTAAGACCACGAACGAACTGTACACACTCCGACGATGCTAATGAACCATCTAATTGGGGTGTTAAGCCTGTGTTTCATGTTTCAGGTCTTCAGCCCAAACGACAAATCCATTGCCACCATCTGCCACCATCACGCCATCAACCGACCTTGCAGCACTCTGCAAGACTGCAAACTTGCCTCAGGAACTGGTCTGATGCCCCAATTGAACGAGGCAGTGACAGCAAGCTCTAATTGCTCTAGACTCCAATTACTATGCACGCGAGGAAGAGAGCTCAAAGATAGTCCCACATCATGTGGGAATGAGTTACGAATAGCGTATAATATGCAAAGGTGAAGTGAGTGTTTGCCTCAGCATGTGTGGGGGTGAGGTCCCCATACACGCCCATATGCACGTGCACTCACATGTGCTCGCTTACGTGCCCTTGCCTGCGATCATGCCCATGGGTCTGGGCTAGATCCGTTTATTCGGTTACTCGGGTCCAACTTGGTTCTGAGAGAAAAGAAAGCTGAGGAGGAGGGGGGAGGTTTTGCACACTGGTATTCGTGCCCCCTTCCGCTCAATACTTAGCCTTCTGAGGCTTTGTGGTGCCCTCAAGCCTCTGTTCTATGGGTGCTTTAGTTTGCTTTAGTTAAGGCATCTATGTGCCTTTCTCGACATCTGGTGAGGCCTTATGCTGTGAGGAAAATTGGCCTTGTGTTGGGCATTGCTTTGGTGATCTTGGATCTTATCTGACGAGGAATTGGAAGATTAAGTCGTTCTAACCACTGTAGCAATATTGAATGGGTGATATATTTGGGATATGTGCTTGACTGGTAGATATAATTGGTGATCTAAATCACCATTTTTATAGCTCTCTTATTCTTTTTATCCCAATGATCTTTTGAAATACATTTGCCATTATTAAATATAATTTTAAGTAAATTTCTCTTATTCATTGAAAATCTCATTGTGCTCTTTGATTATAAATTGGGATTAGTGTGTGAATTACATATTTGCTCCCTAGGAACGACCTTAAACTCGCATCGATTTTAAGTTTATAAATTTAAGTGTTGGTGCAAATTTCATCCTATACTATGATGCATATTACTTAAAATGATGATTTATGTGATCAATAGGTAATTAGGTATCCTTCTATTAGGCACATCCCCTAAGGGCAGACAATCAATGATTAGCGTTTAATGGAATATTTTGACCTTGGGCTATAAATTCTAATCCTTCCATAGAATTGAACAAAACTTCATCTAGGCATCCATAGCTGACTAACTCTTTTCCATCAATGCTTTGTAGGTAGATCTCACATAAAAGGTGCCTTTTGAATGAGGGGTCCAAATTAATTCATCTCCCTTTTCTATATTAGCCTTCATGCATACAACTACTGATGCTATCTCAGCGGTGATGTTGCTGATCTTACTCTGATTAGATCAATTAAGACTGATCTGATCCTAAATTCAAATGATCAGCTTTTACTTTTTAAACCCAATCAAATCTCGACCATGAAAATCCAAATCTACTTCAAATTCTAATCCAAATCATATTTGCAAAACACAAAGGAAAGATTGACTTAAACTTTCTCTTATGCTATAGACAACATAAATGGAAGGTTTCAAATCAAAGTCTGAAATCCACTGAAAACATCCTCCAAACTTCAAATGCTTAAGATAAGGGATTACTCCAAATAAAGTAGCTGCTGAGCAACTCTTTGCTATACTGGAATGGTGGAGATTTTCAATCAAAACTCACATGTTCAAGCCATTGTTCAAAACATACTCGATCTGAAAATTCATTCAAAAGCACATTCTAGTGTTGAAATCTTCATCAAAAATCCCATAAATATCCTAAGATAAATATGAAAACTCTTCTAATTATCTTGAATACCAAAAAGAATTCAAATCAATCTCCCCAAAAATTCCATGAAATCCTAATGTGCTCCTCATCTTGCATTATAGACAATGTAAGATGAGGGTGTAAATCAGTATTTCAAAAGAAATAAATCCACATAAGAAGTACCTCAAATCTATTCTGATAGATTTACGTTTCATTCCCTCTTGAGTAAAGCTCAAAAACCAAGGAAACTGATCTACACTTTCTCTTGTGCAATAGACAACACGAAGAGAGAGTTTAAATCACACAGTAAAATCCACTAAAATCAAGCCCCAAATCCTTAGATCTTTCGAACCAAGAGAACTTCATTCAGACCCATGTGAGCATCAATGTGGTTAAGTGGAATGAATGGAGTGATCCTCATATGAGGTTTGGCACTCAAATTAGATCTGAATGCTCAAGAGCATCAGATCTAATTTGATGCCTTGATGAATGGGTGATTGGTGAAAAACATGCAAAAATCAGTGAAGGTGGATAGTGAGATGTGGAGGGAGATCAGGGAAATCAACATGAAAACGGGAAATCACCTCTCTGATCTGAATTGATCAGAGAGGGCAAAAGCACTCTAAACTAATCTAATCTACTCCAAACCAATCCATCACTCATTTCACTAACTAATTCTTCTCCTAGAAGGTAGTAAATCTAATCTATGAAAGTGGGAAATCTAGCTAAGTAGACGAATGAGATGCCTAGATCCACAGTGGGTTGTTGTGGCGATGAAGGGGGATGCTAGGGTCTCCATCAAAGAATGAGGTCCCTGGGCTGCAGTTGGTCACTACAGCGATGAAGTTGAAGAGGGAGAACCGCACCCCTATCACAGGTGCAATTGATGAAGAAGGAAGAAGAACTAGAGAGTAGAAGGGATCGGCTCAAAGGGGGTGGGAGTCGATCCTTTTTGTGAGCAAGGTGGGCAGCTGCTTAAGTAGGAAAATCACTGGATCAAAGCACCGCAGTGGTGGAACTAGGCTCCTAGGGCTTGGACGGTGGATGCTTGTTTCAAAGGAGGTGCGGGCGTTCAAATTGAATCGTGGCCATAGGATCAAATCTACGGAGGATGGTGAAGCCACGCGCAATCGCATAGGAAGATTGATCGAGGATCAGCCGTCAGATCATGGATACATGGGATGAATGGTTTGAGATGTTCTTGAGGCCTACAGTACACCCGCACCCGCATCATTTCAAAGAGGTCCTCAATGGCTTACAATCAAGTCCCTGATAGATTAAATGTGAATAAATGTATATGAACTAAGGACCTAAATGTAACGTCAATGAATATAGGGTCCAAATGATGTCCAAATGCCACCAAGTTTTTATTAAAGCCCAATTTAAAACTCAAGAAGTTGATTTCGCTTTTAATTTGCAGTTTTGAACCCAAATGTGTATTCAATTTGCAATTGGATCATCAATTTACATTAATGAATAGAATATCTCATTTTATAACCTAATTTTGCATTTTTAACATAAATTTGGAGTTTTAGGTCATTTCTGTTATTTTCCACATTTAACCCATTTCATGTGTTAATTATATAGTGTTTAACCTAGTTTCTAACCTAACTTAGGCATTTTAGCTATGATGGCCACACCTCATCAATGTAGCGTAATAGCACGGCCGATTGAGTGTTGAACAACATTGAGTTCAGTTCAAAATGCATGATTTTGGTCCTCGATTTAAGGGCCATAATTAATTCCAAAATATAAATAAATTATATATTTAAAAATCCCTTATATAGGTCTACATACTTGTATAATTAATTTAGAAAAATAAGTTATTTAAATATATATATAAATTAGTTAAAGTTAAGGGTTTATACACGTTAAATTAATATTTAATTTCTTAATTAATGTACAAATTGATAAATTAATCATACAATTGACCTTATAAATAGTTAATTTATGTAATAATTTATTTATTACACATTTTAAATTTATTTTAGAATCTTTATTTTAATTTATTTACATTTAATTACATGTTTTAAATAGGTATATACGTATTTAAGTTATAAATATCGTAATATAATACAAATACAATATTGATAGGTTGAAAATATTTAAAATTAATATATATGCATGTACATTATAGATTACTTCAGTAATAACTTAATGTACTAATTTATTTTATTTTAAGTTAATAACTTACCTAATTAAATTAACAACTTAATTGCCTACAATAAATACATAATTAAATTAATTTATAGGTATGGCACAATATATAATAATTAGTTAAATACGTATGTATAGTATTGCATAAGATTATAGGCATATACATAAGTATTTATAATTATTTAGGATTATACACATTTAAGTATATAAATTAATATATAACTATACAATAAAGTTATCCATAAAGTAAATCATTCTAAATACTTAATTAAATGGATAGAATACAATTATGATTTATTTGTGTTCATTATTTACAAATTTACAATGTATACATATAGCTAAGTATTAAATTATATTTAAAAGTATAAATGCACTATACATGGTATTTTTTAATATTTTTGGGTGTTTTATAATTTTTATGATTTTTATATGTAAAATAAAGATAGGAGATGAGAGAGACAGAATGAGATGAGAAAGAGAAGAACTCTTTTTGGCATATGATAGGAGATGAGAGAGAAAGAATGAGATGAGAAAGAGAAGAACTATTTTTGGTGTTTTTGAATTGATTTTTTTTTTTTAGTTTCAAAGTATACTGAATCGTCTATTGGTATGTTCTACCAACTAGAGGGTTCAGAATACTTTATAACTTTGCATACACTTAGAAAAATATCCAATCTTACTCAAGATAGGTTTATTTTAATTTTTTGTGATTTTTTGAATGTTTTTTATTTATGTACAAGTTCACCCAAAGAAGGCCTTGAAAGAGTTGTTGGAAGTGAACCTAAGGCACTAAAATGGGTTTGAAGGGATGGAATTTAGATGTAAACCCTTAGAGTTATCCAACATTTCATCTAATAGATATTCAAACTTGAAACATAATTTCTAATTCCATTTCATTCAAATGCACAGATAAAACAATTAGACACTTAAACATGTAGCTGCAAGTGAATTTAAACAAGATTACAAGCAATTAAAAATCAATCCAAGTACATGAATGCTTGTTTAAAATTCTAACAATATACACAATTTAGCTTCCCATTACAATTCAAATCCTAGCTCAAAATTGTCTTAAGGAAAGACATAACAGCTATTGTTGCTGCTACTGTCAAAATGGCAACAACTGATGTTGATTCAATAGCCAAATCAGTGGCGGAATCAGGCTATGAAGCCTGATCAGCTGCTCCAAATCATCTCAAAAATTCTTTTGAAATCGACAGTTAAGTAAATTGCAAAACCACTTGAATGCTTGAAAATTCGTCCTTCAAATCAATGTTAGACTAATACATATTCGATCAGTTCCTTTTGATTTATCCATCTATAAATTCAAGTCCGATTAAATCCATTCATCAAAACCATCTATAACATTAAACTCTGAAATTTTGGAAATCTAATTTTTAGGAATAAACATCTCGATAAAGATAAAGCATGGTAAACCCATTTCAATCATTCCAAACAATCATAGAGATGCATGAGAATCCTTCAAACTTAGATTGAGTCTTGAGAACACCTTTAGAAATCCAACTCAACTCTCCAAATGTTAGATCTAAATCCTTGCTAGAGCCTCAAATCAGTGCAACTGTTTTTCTTTGGCTCTAACAGTCTAACTTTCAATCAAGAACCACAATTCAGAATTTGAAATAGAAATTAGGCATATAAAACTCACAACAGAGATTTAACCAAATGACTGTAAAGTAATCACACTATATCCAATTCAACTCAAATTCACTCGATTTACATAATTAAATCCAAATTGAATGCAATTGCCTTAAAAATCACTTGATTAGCCATTAAAACCAAATCAAATAAAATCATCAATTAAGATCAATTTGAAATCATGAGAGGGTCAATTATGACCAAGTGGAATGAATGAAAAGACCCTCAAATGGATTTGAGCGCAAATCCAAATCTAAGAGCTAGAAAGCTTCCAGATCTAAATTCAACCCTAATGGAAGGGTGAAATGCGATTTAAAATGTCGAGGGAAGAATATGATTGTGGTACTGAGTGGTGAGGGAGCTGTATGAACAGTGTGAAGGGGGAGAAAACACCTCTCTGATTTGAATTGATCAGAGAGGGCGAGATTGATCTGATGAGAGCCTCATCATGAACCCTAACTAGCACAATTTGATCTGAATAAGTGTGAAAAAGCTCCTACAAAACCTAACGAGAAGCCTAACTTAGAGGATTTTGAAGTAAAGAATAAAATAAATCATAAGGGGTAAAACTGCAATTTCTGCAATGCAGTACACAAATAGGGTATCTGAGGGTCTAAACACAGGTCAAATTAGCTTAATAAGAAAGAAAGTGGGATGATCTAATCTGAAAAGGGTTATAGCAACTTTTAGGAATTAAATGACATCTTATAATCCTAAAATAAATCTGCTTTAATTCACGAGGTTCGAGGTAGGATAAAAATCAACTAAACCCTCTAAAAATCATAGACAAATATTCCCTAGGGTCTAGAACCTTCAATTTGGCCTTTGCAACCTATTTTGACCTAATTTGAGAACCATGCCAAATTTATCACTTAATTTGGGTTTTTACACAAATTGATCGGTCAAACATGGTCAAACCTAAAATTAAAATTCACCATTAAGTTCCTTATGTTCATATGAGGCTGGTACAAAAATTTGGGCCTTAGAGAAGACCATCTTGACCGACTTTACAAATTGGTCCTCCTAAATTACTTTTTAACCCTTATCTTTCGAAACCCTTTCAATTAGACCCCTATCTTTCTCGTCGTTCTTTGCAGAACGGTCCTCCCTACCATTTCTGCGCAGCGCCATACCTCCGGCTCCGGCGACATTGCGCGGAGGATGGCACCACGCAAGGTATGGCAGCAGTTCTCAGGAATGAACGGGGGGTTCCCTGCATCGTCCTCTGTCGCAGGGACCTACCCCTGCCACCTGCGGCTACCCATGCCTCTCATGCGAACTCATGAAAGGCATGGGTGTCCATCTCCGACCATGCTCCGGCGAGCCCTCCAAGCCACTTCCTCGTGCGTCTCCCCTCGCCAACGCCTTTATAAGGAGAGGCAGGGTCTGTCGTCCCCTTCAAGCTAGTTCTGGCTGGGAAACTCCCCCTCCTTCATCTCCTCTCTCTCCGGTCAGATTGCCCTAAGCTTCCGGTGGCCCTTTCCTCCTCCTCGTCGCTCTGTTACCATACCTGCAGCAGAGCCCGCTCTGCCCTGTCGTCCCATGTCATGCCGCACCAACTGGCGTCCTCAGATCTCCTCCTCATCGCCGATAACCCTCTCTTGGGCACTTTCATCCTCAGCTTCGGTAGGCACGCGTCGGGCAGCTCCCTCTTCCCCTTCGTCGACTAAGTAGGTAGAAATTTTCTCTTTACTCTCCCCGTTATTTCCCCCTTCCTAATTTTCACTTTTAACCCCCCGACCATCACCGTCCATCGCCATCTTCCTCACCTCCGGCCACCATCTCCGGCGAGATCGCCCCACTTCTACAGACCCTTCCACCCCTCGCCGACAAGCCCAGAAGCTCCACCATCACTCCCTGACCAGTTTCTCCATCTCCATTGGCCGCCAACACCTCTCCAGACCACCTCCCGAACACACCCATTCGCAAGCATGCAAAGTGCCCTAGGCGCACGGTCGCAGGCACTCTTGCGCCTCGTTGACCACCGCACCACAAATGCCGCACTCTGGCGAACCTTTCTGGAACTTTTTGACGTGACCACGAGGCCGAGTGCGTGTTTCAGGTGTCGCTCTCCTCGCCGCCATTAACGAGCAGCAGGAGCTCCTCCACAGACATCCCCAGGCCTCCTCAGCTCCAAGTGTGGATTCCAGGTGACGCGGAAAGGCATCACGCTCACGCCCAGGTTCGCAGTTGGCGTTGTGAGGCCTACAGCTGCCCCAATTGCGCGGAGCCTTCTCCGTTGGCGCCCGAAATCGGAGGTGGGACTTTAGTCCCACCTCGTAAGTGTGTGGTGTCTCGCCCACACTTAAATTGATTTTGTGCTTTTGGCTTATCGCCTCCGAAAGCACACGGGGTGAGGTCCCTCACCTATTCACTCGCCTCGTCCGCGGCACTGCCCATGCGGATCTGGTGACCCGACCCGACACTCCTGTGCACTCCTCGTGCACCACCCACGCCAGTGCACCTGGACCTGGGCACGTGACCCGACCCAATTACCTGGCTCTGGGAGAGCTTCCTAAAGAGAGATCCAGAGAGAGAGAGAGACGCGGGGAAAGGGGTAGGGGGTAAGTTTTGCTCTAATGTGTGTGTGTGCGCACAGGAAAGAAGAAAGGAGAAGAGGCAGCAGCTGAGACTTAGCCACATGGAAGGAAGAAAGGGAAGAAGAAGGAAGAAGCAGGAGAAAGGAAGGAAAGAAGCTGAAAACAAAGAAGAGGAGCTGCACCGTAGCAACCGAGCAGTTAAGCCGTCTGAGCGTCGAATCAGACATCGGTGAAAGAGGAGAGTCAGCAGCAAGCAGAGAAGAAAGAAGAAGAGGAAAGGCCAACGCAGAAGAAAGAAGAAGAAAGGAGAAGAACTTAGCAGGAAGCAGAAGCCTCTGCAGCCGCAGAGAAGAAAAGAAGAAGAAGAGGAAAGGCCAACGCAGAAGAAAGAAGAAGAAGAAAGGAGAAGAACTTAGCAGGAAGCAGAAGCCTCTGCAGCCATAGAGAAGAAAAGAAGAAGAAGAGGAAGGCAAAAGCCTCCGAAGAAGGCAGGCTGAAGAAGAAGAAAGGAGATGACAGAAAAAGAAAAGAAAGAAAAGAGAAGAAGATGACACAGAGAAGAAAGGAAGAAGAAAAAGCCAAATCTCTATCTCTCTCTTTCCCATTTGACTTATATTTTTGTAAAACATCATATTGTAAATTTATATGTTTCTAGAATTATAGTTTTCTCCCTGAGTTCGACCTCGGGAATCTTTCTATTCCGAGTAATAAATCATACTAGACTGGTAATCATTTTTGTCATATACTCCAACGACTGTAATTACCATAAAGACAGAGGACTGCACCAGTTTTTGGCGCCGTTGCCGGGGAGCAACGGCTATTCTAGAAGCTAGTAATTCACAATTTTTGACTTTTTATTGACTAATCTCTTCTCTTTTGTTGTGCAGGCACAGGAAATCAAGCAACCGCACAACAACCACACCAAGGACAGGTAATTTTCTATCCTCTCATTTAAGCCCCTAAATTCTCAAGAGAAAGAAAAAGCTATCTAGGAATAACCTGTCTTCTATACTTAGTAAACCACAAGAGTTGCCTATTTTTCAAATTTCAACATACTTTATCTATACATCCATTAAAGGTAGTTAGGGCTAAAACCTTCTTGCTTGAGCCCTAATTACCCAATCTAAAGGCAACTAACTGGACCAATTGGAGCCAATATAAGATTCAAAAGCTAGGGTTTTAGAGACACACTTCTCTAAGCAAGAAAAAAGAAATTCCCAAAAGAGGTGTGCCTAAGCCATTGTCTGAAAGCACCTATTCAGAGAAACCCTAAACAATTTGACTCTTTAAAAACACTTGAACCCTAAAAAAAACAAGACCTAATAAGCTCTCAAAGGAACTAGTAGGTGAAGTTGACCCCTTGGGTCAACCAACCTTCAACTTAGGTCACTCTATGCACTCAAAAGAATAAAGTTCAAGTGAAAACCCTAAGCACCTTGATCCTAACTAAAAGTGGTAGACTTAAGAGGTCAAGGTCCCCATTCTAGTCTACCTGGAATCTCAGTGACAAGAGAGGTCAGGTGGGGGAAACCCTATAACCTGTGGGGGTGCTCTACCGTGTAGGGGTCTTCGCAGGACTCACCCTCTCTGGCTACCCAGGTAATTCTCAGGTGGACGACTTTTTGATCAAGGGGTCCATCCGCCCCGAACCTCTATAGTCACCCAAAATTCTGGGTGTCTTGATTGGATCCAGCACCTACTAAACTCATCCTCTCCGTTAGTGTATGTTTTGTAGGAGGTCCTTGAAACCTCCTTTAGAAATTCACTCTCCTCGAGGCCGAGCCTCGGTACCCTTGCGTGTGCAACCAACACTCCACATAGACCTCTCCTCCAATTCTGAACCCAACTCACCTTCTTCTTCCACAATGGCTCAGCCAATTGAGGAAGAGAACAATCTGGAGCACCAGCTCCAGTGACTCAATGACCTCTTCCAAAACTTCATGCACCCACTACAGCGTCCCATGATGCGGGATCACTACAATCCTGCTGCGGTGGCTATTGAACCTCGAGTCAGAATCCCGATTGGAGGACCTGATTTTGAACTGAAGCCTAACATGATTCATGCTATTCCTAAATTCCATGGGCTTAATTATGAAGATCCTTTCCAGCACATCAAACAGTTAAAGCATCTAGCCCAGACTTTCGGGTCAGATGCACAAAATCGGAATATTCTCCTTATGAATATGTTCTCTTTCTCCCTTATGGACAAGGCCGCTCATTGGTATCAAACTCAGACCCGGCCAATCAACAATTGGGAGGAACTTCAATCCAAGTTTCTGAAGAAGTTCTTCCCCATTGGTCGGATAAATGCCTTGTGCCATCAGATTATCCGTTTCACACAGCAAATGGGAGAACCTCTTCATGAGGCATGGGATCGTTTTCAGGATCTCATGAGGAAGTGCCCCCATCACGGAGTTCCTAAATGGGAACAAGTCCAGTCTTTTTACCAGGGACTCCTTGAGGATATTAGGCTGTTCATCAATGCAACTTGCGGAGGTAATATCATGGGTCAACATGAGGACACCGTGTGGGAGATTCTTGAAAATATGTGCGAGAACTCCATCAATAATGACTCCATGGGACTATTCGACAGGACGAATACCCGCGCAGCGACGAACATTAGGGGAGCACATAAGACACAGGACTTGTCCGTATCAGTCGATCTGGAATTAATGGCCAGTCGATTGGACAAGGTCTTTATCATTGAGAAGAAGGTGGATGAGCTAACTCAGCACTTGCAACGAGCCACCTCTACGCAGAATTCCTTTGCACAACCTCCTTCTGCACGAGAGACTGTGCAAAACATTTCCCACCGACCTTCTCCTGGGGTGGACTCAAATCTATCCCCATCTGACTCTAGGACTGGAGGAACCACCGACCCTTTCTATTCCTATCAGGGGAACCCTATTCCCTCATTCTCTGACTTTTCTGAGGTTCCTCAGACCTGCGAGGACCTCAATGCCATCCAGAATGACCCATTTTCCAACACCTACAATCCTGGATGGTGAAACCAAACCAACATCTAGTGGGCGGGAAATTCCCAAACTCAAAGACCACCCTTTCAGCCCCGTCCACAACACCTTGTCCTTACCAGCCGCCTCAACCACGGCAGAACCCTACTTATTCATCCGGGCCAAACCAAGACCAAATGTCCCTCATCCTTCAGACTTTGCTGACATTCAGAGAATGAATGCGGCTATTCAAAAGCAACACAAGGACGAAATCACAGAGGTTTGAAACCAACTGGCCCAGTTGGCAAATTCTCGCCAACTAGGCACACTTCCCTCTCAGCCTCTTCCTAACCCTAATAACGTGCTGACCCAACGGCGCGTTATGAACCCAAACCCGGGCCATGCACACATGGTTTATCAGGCCCCCTCTGTTCCTTCACCTGACGGGATGGAGGCCTCAACTTCCTATGCGAGTTATCAGCAACAACCCATCCTATCAACCCCTAACGAGAACCAGGCAGGACTGAATTCTGTAGCCACCCATAATGGTAAGGAGACCCAAGATCCACCTTATCCAGACCACTCCAAGCCTGGTAGTGGCCCAAATCCTAGGACAGTAATCTAGGACGTTCCTCTCCCTATCCCAGATCAAAGACCTGGACCTATCCTAGAGAACCAACCAAGGTTCCATTTCCCGAGGCCTTGACCAAGGGAAGAAGGACAACAAAACCCGTGGCTCCTGAGGAGGACCTGGTCAAGCTCTTTGAGCAGGTCCAAATAAAAATCCCCTTGATGGATGCGATTTGCCACGTACCGGCTTACGCACGATTCTTGAAGAATGTGTGTACACCTCAGCGTAAGCCGCGAACCAAGAGTGGGAGTCCAATTGTACTATCAGAGCAAGCCAACTTTGTAATCCTGAGTAGACTCCCACCCAAGGCAAAAGACCCAGGCACTCCCCTAATTTCATGCAAGATCGGTGAAACCCAGTTTGACAGAACATTACTAGACTTAGGTTCTTCCATAAACTTGATACCCACATCCTTACTTAACCACCTAGAAGAATCTGAGCTGAAACCAACTGAGGTGACACTACAGTTAACAGATCGATCTATAAAGTCACCAAAAGGGATTCTTGAGGATATTATTGTAAGGGTACGGGATTTCTATTTCCCTGTAGACTTTATAGTCTTAGATATGGATGCACCTAAAAATCCTAGGGATACACCGATCATTCTAGGGAGAACCTTGTTGGCCACTGCTAGGGCCAACATCAGTTGTAAGGAGGGCCAGATAGAACTAAAATTTGGGAACCAGACTCTCAAAATTGATATCTTTAAGGCCCAACAAGGAATCAATTACAGTGTCATTGAGCAAATCTGTGATATTAGAGCTTTGGTTGATGAACCACAATTTGAGGATAACCTGATTTTACCTCATCAACCACGAGAGGATTTTGAACCACAATTAGAGGAGTCAGACCCTGATTCAGACAAACCCATAACTCCTACCATTAAACTTCACATTCACCCTGAACCACCCGCTGCTGCTGATAACCCCATCCTCGAACTTAAACCTCTTCTTGACCATTTGAAATACATCTTCTTGGGTTCTAATCAGACTTTTCCTGTGATTATAAATTCCAAGCTCACTCCTAATCAGGAATCCCGTCTGATTGCTATTCTCCAGCAACATTGCAGAGCCATTGGTTGGACTCTCGATGACTTGACTGGAATAAGTCCCTCTTATTGCACCCACCGTATCTATTCTAAAAAGGGTGCACGACCTTCCCATGAAATGCATAGACGCTTGAATCCCAATCTGTAGGAGGTCGTGAAAAAGGAGATCATTAAGTGGTTAGATGCAGGAATCATCTACCCGATCTCCGACAGTCGTTGGGTGAGCCCAATCCAGGTTGTCCCTAAAAAGGCAGGGCTCACCACCATTACGACTGAAACCGGAGAAGTCATTCCTACCCGAATAGCCAACTCATGGAGAGTCTGCATAGATTACCGAAGACTCAATTCCTCCACGAAGAAGGATCATTTCCCACTACCTTTCATTGATCAGATTCTTGAGAAATTAGCGGGAAATCGATTCTTCTGCTTTCTTGATGGGTCCTCCAGTTATAACCACGTAGATATTCATCCAGAGGACCAAGAGAAGACCACATTCACCTACCCCTTCAGGACATACGTGTTCCGAAGGATGCCGTTCGGTCTCTGCAATGCACCTGCGACTTTTCAGCGATTCATGCTTGCCATATTCTCAGATATGGTAGGTGATTATCTGGAAGTCTTCATGGATGACTTCTCAGTTTTTGGGGCATCATTTGATGATTGCCTCCAGCACTTGGTTCATATACTCAGGCGTTGCATCGATGTAAATCTGGTTCTTTCCTGGGAAAAGAGTCACTTTATGGTGCCTGAGGGGAGTCCTAGGTCATCTAATTTCTTAAAAGGGCATCCAAGTGGATCGAGCCAAGATTTATCTAATTTCTAGACTTCCTATGCCTAGCTCGATCAGGGACATCAGTTCTTTTCTGGGGCACATCGATTTTTACCGTCGTTTCATTCCTGATTTCTTGAAAATCATGCACCCCCTCACTACTCTTCTCTCCAAGGATGTACCCTTTGAGATCTCCAAGGAATGCACCCAAGCCTTTGAGAATCTTCCTGACCGAGTCACCCAGGCTCCGATCCTACAGTCCCCTGATTGGTCTCAACCCTTTGAGATCATGTGCGATGCATCTGATTTCGCTGTAGGAGAAGTTCTGGGGCAGAAAGTTGACGGGAAACCCGTGGTCATCTACTACGCCAGCAAGACACTTGACGAGGCTCAGCGTAACTATACAGTTATGGAGAAAGAGCTGCTAGCCATAGTATTTTCCCTCGAAAAATTCCGATCCTATCTCCTGGGTTCCCACGTCATCATTTACTCGGATCACACGGCTGTGAGGCATCTCCTTGCCAAGAAGGATGCAAAGCCTCGATTGATCTTATGGATCTTGCTGTTGCAAGAATTCGACCTCGAGATTCGCGACAAGGTGGGAAAACAGAATGTGGTAGCTGACCACTTGTCTCGCCTTCCTTCTGAAATCATCAACCCTTCTGGACCCATCACAGAGCATTTTCCTAATGAGCACCTACTGACTATTGGTACTAGGCTTCCATGGTTTGCTGATATAGTGAACTACTTGGCATCTCATCAGATCCCATCTGATTGGCCGAAGGCCAAGAAAGATAAATTGCGTTCTGATGCCAAGTACTACATCTGGGAAGACCTGTACCTCTTCCGCATAGGTACTGACCAAATCATCCGACGATGTGTCCCGGAGGGTGAAATCATTGATATTCTCTCCTGCCATGACCAGGCATGCAGTGGCCACTTCTCTGGGCACAAAATCGCATCTAAAATCCTCCAGTGTGGCTTTTACTGGCCCACCATCTTCAAAGACGCATACAATCACTGCAAGACATGCAGTCGTTGCCAAACTTTGGGCAATATGAGCCACCACGACATGATGCCTTTGCAGTCGATTCTCGTATGAGAAATCTTCGACATTTGGGGGATTGATTTTATGGGCCCCTTCCCTGTTTCGGACGGCTTCGAGTACATTCTACTGGCTGTGGACTACGTGTCCAAATGAATCGAAGCCATTTTGACCTGAACCTGTGATCACAAAATTGTTATCAAATTCATTCATCAGAATATCTTCTCACGGTTCGGGATTTCTCGTGCAATCATTTCTGATGGAGGGACCCATTTCACGAATGCTCAGTTCAGGTCATTGATGACCAAATATGGGATGTCTCATCGAATCTCTACTCCTTACCACCCCCAGACTAATGGTCTAGCTGAGTTTTCTAATCGGGAGATCAAGAAAATCCTGCAGGTCACTATTCGACCTGACAGGAAAGACTGGTCATCCCAAATTCTGAAAGCTTTGTGGGCTTATAGGACCATCCACAAGACCTAATTAGGCATGTCTCCTTTTAGACTGCTGTACGGGAAGGCGTGTCACCTTCCCGTCGAACTGGAGCACAAAGCCTATTGGGTAGTACGAAGTTGCAATTTAGATCTTTCTAAGGTTGGAACCCACAGAAAACTTTAGATAAGCGAGATCGATGAATTACACCTCAATGCATACGAGAACTCGCGAATCTACAAAGAGCGGGTTAAAGCCTTCCATGACAAGCACATATCAAGAAAGATCTTTCATCCTGGTCAGAAGGTCCTACTCTTCGATGCCCAACTTAAACTCTTTCCTGGGAAACTGTGATCCAAGTGGGTCGGACCTTATCTTATCCGACAAGTTTTTGGAAATGGAGCCGTCGAAATCAGTCCGCTCAGCCATGATTCCGAACCTTTCATCATGAATGGCCAGAGACTCAAACCGTTCATCGATGTGACCTCTACAGATTCTGCTGAGTCTTCATTTATCCTCCATTTTCCCTGAGCATATTGCGCCCAGCCGATGGCGTAAAACTCAGCGCTCAACGGGAGGCAGCCCGTCATTCTCTTTTGAGAAACTTGAAACCTTTTCTGATACCTCTTTTGCACTTAAGGTTCATCCTTTAGTACAGTCGACTCCACCTCAGGTGCTTGCATCTGAGATTAGAAATGGTCCGTAACAGCCAACCTGACCCATCCACTCACCAAAACACCTGTACTAATGCATGAACTAATCCAAATAAAAACCCTGCTAATTTACAATGAGGACATTGCAAATCTTAGTCATGGGGGGGTATGAAAATGCAAAGAAAAGGTTTCAAACAAAGAAATTCACATATACCAAAAAAAAAATGAGAGGAGGAAAGAAATTTTTGTGGAGGAGGAGAAAAAGAACAAAATGACAAAAAGGAGCACAAAATGAAAGAAAAGAGATAGTCATTAGTAAGAAGTTAAGGAATTAACCCAAGTTCTAGATCACATTTAGAAAAAGAAATAGAAAGTGCATAGTAAGATTAGTAAGAACGCAAACTTTAGGCATTCTTGGATAGACTCTTAGTACTCATTAAGATCTAGATATTCCTTAAGAGGTTGAGGAAAATGAAAAGCTTAAGTATTAGGTCCAAGGCTTAGGGAGTATTCGGCCTCGTTAACTAACTTTTGGTTTACGAGACTCAGTAACCTAAGCACCCAAAAATTGACACACACAGTCTGGTTCAGTAAGCATAACTATCAAAATCACGCAGAAGCGTTGAAAAATTTCTGAAAATGTCACCTAGAGTAGGAGCGGACGATCAACACAAGTTGATTTGGACGAGTTCCCAACGCGGAGAGGTGGGAAATTCCCCTCAAAGATGTGTAACAAAATATCATCTCCTCGGTGCTTGTTTCTTAAGATATTTACATATCCTACTGGGGGCATGTAAGCACTCTGCTGGTTCAGATTCCATGGATGGCATTATCACAAAGTGTCAATTGCCAGGGTCTGAATTCGGCCACGGAACACCATGGATGGGATTATCTCAAAACCTCGAAAGCCAGGGTTCTGGGGGTTACCATGGGCAGTGCTATCTCGAAGCATCGACTGCCAGGGACCCTTGAGGATTGATGATGGGAACAAGGAATTTGATACAGACCGTGTTGAGAAGCCAATCCTAAGCTAGAATTAAAAAGACAAAGAGAGAGAAAGCTCTCCAAACAAATAAATCTTCTACCTCTCTCTTTTACAAAACGCACTGCAAGCTGAACCAAGGCTAAAATTATCTCAAGCACGGGTGCTTTAACCACGAAGTCCCATAAACCTTAGGATAGTTCCTGTGGGCCTTAAAATCCTTTGCTAAGGACTGAGGCTAGAAGCTAGACAGATCTGGATCTTGGTTGGCACTAAAGTACCTTTTAGGCCTATGGTTGGCATTTTGACCTAATCAAGGTTACAAAAGAGAAAGCACTTATTTAAACTCAATGAAGAAATTCAAGGTCTAGAACAAGGGTTCAAACCTTAAAATTTTGCTAAGGGACTAGCAAAAGCAAGGCATGGGGATATGATGAGAGCCTCATCATGAACCCTAACTATTACAATTTGATCTAAATAAGTGTGAAAAAGTTCCTACAAAACCTAAAGAGAAGCCTAACTTCGAGGATTTTGAAGTAAAGAATAAAACAAATCATAAGGGGTAAAATTGTAATTTCTCCAATGTAGTACACAAATAGGGTATCTGAGGGTCTAAACACCGGTCAAATAAGCTTAATAAGAAAGAAAGTGGGATGATCTGATCTGAAAAGGGTTATAGCAACTTTTAGGAATTAAATGACATCCTGTAATCCTAAAATAAACCCACTTTAATTCACGAGGTTTGAGGTAGGATAAAGATCAACTAAACCCTCTAAAAATCATATAAAAATATTCCCTAGGGTCTAGAACCTTCAATTTGGCCTTTGCAACCTATTTGACCCTATTTGAGAACCATGCCAAATTTATCACTTAATTTGGGTTTTTACACAAATTGACCAGTCAAACATGGTCAAACCTAAAATTAAAATTCACCATTAAGTTCCTTAGGTTCATATGAGGTTGGTATAAAAATTTGGGCCTTAGAGAAGACCATCTTGACCGACTTTACAAATTGGTCCTCCTGAATTACTTTTTGAACCTTATCTTCTGAACCCTTTCATTTAGACCCCTATCTTTCTCGTCGTTCTTTGCAGAACGGTCCTCCCAGCCATTTTTGTGCAGTGCCATACCTCCGGCTTCGGCGACCTTGTGCGGAGGATGGCGCCGCGTAGGGTATGGCAACCGTTCTCAGGAACAGACGGGGGGTTCCCTACGTCGTCCTCTATCGCACGGACCCGCCCCTGCCACCTGCGGCTGCCCATGCCTCTCATGCGAACGCATGAAAGGCATGGGTGTCCATCTCCGACCATGCTCCTGCGAGCCCTCCACGCCGCTTCCTCGTGCGTCTCCCCTCGCCAACGGCTTTATAAGGAGCGGCAGGGTCTGCCGTCTCCTTCAAGCTAGTTCTGGCTGAGAAACTCCCCCTCCTTTGTCTCCTCTCTCTCCAGTCAAATTGCCCAAAGCTTTTGGTGGCCCTTTCCTCTTCCTCTTCGCTTTGCTGCCATACCTACAGCAGAGCCTGCTCTGCCCTGTCGTCCCATGCCAGGCCGCACCAGCTGGCGTCCTCAGATCTCCTCGTCGCCGATAACCCTCTCCTGGGCACTTTCGTCCTCAGCTCCGGCAGGCACGCGCCAGGCAGCTCCCTCTCCCCCTTCGTAGACTAAGTAGGTAGAAATTTTCTCTTTACTCTCCCTGTTATTTCCCCCTTCCTAATTTTCACTTTTAACCCCCCGACCATCACCGTCCATCGCCATCTTCCTCACCTTCGGCCACCATCTCCGACGAGATCGCCCCACTTCCATAGACCCTTCCACCCCTCGCCGACAAGCCCAGAAGCTCCACCATCACTCCCTAACCAATTTCCCCATCTCCATTGGCCGTCAACACCTCTCCAGACCACCTCCCGAACACACCCATTCGCAAGCACATAGAGTCCCTTAGGCGCACGGCCGCAGGCACTCTTGCGCCTCTCCGACCACCGCACCACACACACCACACTCTGGCAAACCTTTCTGGAACTTTTTGACGTGGCCACGAGGCCGTGTGCGTGTTTCAGGTGTCGCTCTCCTCGCCGCCATTAACGAGCAGCAGGAGCTCCTCCGCAGACATCCCCAGGCCTCCTCAGCTCTAGGCGTGGATTCCAGGTGACGTGGAATGGCATCACGCTCACGCCCAGGTTCGCAATTGGCGTTGCGAGGCCTGCAGCTACCCCAATTGCGCAGAGCCTTCTCCGCTGGCGCCCGAAATGGAAGGTGGGACTTTAGTCCCACCTCGTAAGTGTGTGGTGTCTCACCCACACTTAAATTGATTTTGTGCTTTCGACTTATCACCTCCGAAAGCACACGGGGTGAGGTCCCTCACCTATTCACTCGCCTCGTCCGCGGCACTGCCCATGCGGATCTGGTGACCCGACCCGACACTCCTGTGCACTCCTCGCGCACCACCCACGCCAGTGCTCCTGGACCCGGGCACGTGACCCGACCCGATTACCCGACTCTGGGAGAGCTTCCTAAAGAGAGATCCAGAGAGAGAGAGACGCGGGGAAAGGGGTAGGGGGTATGTTTTGCTCTAATGTGTGTGTGTGCATGCAGGAAAGAAGAAAGGAGAAGAGGCAGCTGCTGAGACTTAGCCGCACGGAAGGAAGAAAGGGAAGAAGAAGGAAGAAGCAGGAGAAAGGGAGGAAAGAAGCTGAAAACAAAGAAGAGGAGCTGCACTGTAGCAACCGAGCAGTTAAGCCGTCTGAGCGCCGAATTAGACATCGGTGAAAGAGGAGTCAGCAGCAAGCAGAGCAGAAAGAAGAAGAAGAAGAGGAAAGGCCAATGCAGAAGAAAGAAGAAGAAGAAAGGACAAGAACTTAGCAGGAAGCAGAAGCCTCTACAGCCGCAGAGAAGAAAAGAAGAAGAAGAGGAAGGCAGAAGCCTCTGAAGAAGGCAGGATGAAGAATAAGAAAGGAGAAGACAGAAAAAGAAAAGAAAGAAAAGAGAAGAAGAAGACACAGAGAAGAAAGGAAGAAGAGACGGAAGAGAAGAAGAAAAAGCCAAATCTCTATCTCTCTCTTTCCCATTTGACTTATATTTTTGTAAAACATCATATTGTAAATTTATATGTTTCTAGAATTATAGTTTTCTCCCTGAGTTTGACCTCGGGAATCTTTCTATTCCGAGTAATAAATCATACTAGGCTGGTAACCGTTTTTGTCATATACTCCAACGACTGTAATTACCATAGCGACAGAGGACGGCACCATGATCCTAAGATAAACTACTCCTAATCTACATTAATCCATCACTGAATTCTGATCTATGCTAACTAACACGATTCTAACTATTCTAGAAAGCATTCAAACTAGCTAGAAAGTAGGAAATCTATCTACGAAAGCGATAATCTATCTAATAGATAAAGGTGATGTCCAAGGTCCATCCACCAGTCGACAGTCGATGAAAACGAATGGGAGGAGACCCTCAACTGAAGAAGTAGGCATCCACGAGCCTAGAGTCAGCGGCTGGAGGTGATTGAAGGAGGGAGGGGACCTGCTCTGTCACTGCAGGTGAAGAAATGAGGGAGGAGAGCTGAGGGAATAGATTGAAAGGACCACTCAAGGAGAGGGAGCTGGTGCTCGCACGTAAGGGTCTAAGCAACTGCTTAAGTACCCACTCAAGGTGATCTGAGCACCGTGGGGTGTGATTAGGCTAGATTAGATCTAATGGTGGGGACAAGAAGGATGATGTGCGAGAAGCATTTGGATAAAATCTAGCCGTAGGATCAGATATGGGGGAGGTGAGGGATCATCGTGCAAAGGTGCAGGAAATTTGGATCAACATTCACCATCAAATGGGTGGTGAAGAGAATCAACGACTACTGTGCTTCGAGTTCATCACATGAACAGTGGAATGGGTGTGCTGCAGGTTGATAGGTCCACTTTAGTGGGCAAAATTAGAGCCTAAGTACATGGTCAGTGAAATAAGAAATAAATTTAGAATGTCCTTTATATTAACAAAATTATGTAAGAGAAAAAATCATCATTTCATGCTTTACATAATTTTGTTAGGAATCCTTCTCAAATTGGAATGCCATTGGAATTATTACATTGAAGCAAAAAATCTCATCTTTCTATGTTAAAGTATTTTCTTCTAATTATTTGTTTTCACAAAAAAAAAAACTTTGTTTAGAAGTCATATGCAAAAGGAAATAAAAGAAAGAAAAGAAAGAAAGAAGAAGAAAAAGAGAAAGTGCAGACAATCGTCTACCTTCCTCTTTTTCTCCTCCAATCTCTCTCCTCTCTCCAGAAGAGGTCCTCCCTCTCCAATCATTCCTTCTAGAGGGAGGAAGCCCTCCTTCTCCACCTCTCCTCCCCGCAGGCAACCTCTCCACCATGCGCCACCACCACCGCGAGCCTCCATCATCGTCGACTCTGTGACTTCTTCCTTGCCACTCCCGCTCCACTGAACACGACCGAAGCCACCACCACGTGCCAATCACAAAGACCGACGTCCACTCCCCAACAAAACACCACCGTGTGCCTCCATCAACCACCGCGAGCCACCGACCACGTCCCGCTCCTCCTCGTATCTCCTTCCCGCGGAAAGACACATGGTGACAGCGTGTGGCCTATGCCATGACCACCACCGCTAGCCACCACATCATCGCACAACCGTGACCCTACTGCGGCCTCAACGTCTCTCTTCGATCGTGCATTCCACAGCCTCTCCTTCAGTCCAGCTAACACCCACAGCCAACGGTCGTGTAGCCACACCATCACGCGAAGCAGCCGGCATTCTCGTGTGACCTGCAGGCTGACTGGCCACCTCCTCCTTTTCTTCTCTATCAACAGGGAGGAGGAACCCAACATTAACATCGGTCCCCCTCCCAACAGCCACCTCTCCTAACCTCCATCCTCCGCACTGTAGACTCCATCGGCCTCGCCTCGACGCCACGCACCCGACCAAGCCCTCAACCACTCCACGAGTGACCTTCTCAACCGTGACAACAGCCCACCGCCGCTGCACATCTCCTCGTCGCCGGTGGCATCTCCGATCACCGTGGGCTGCCACACCACCATCGAAGTGATCCTCTCCTCTGACCCTACTCCATCGACGAACCACACCGCTAGCCGTAGCTCCTCACGTGCACATGGCCAAGGGAACTGCCTACCCTATTTTGCTATAGTGGGGGAGGCAATAGTTGGGTGTGTTTTTTTTTATTGGTAACTTACTATTGCATTATTTTTGCAATTACTTTATTCCAGACTCATTGCATGCATGCCCTTTAACTTCCTCTTATTCTCAAGATTTATGTGATGAATGGATGGCTTAGCACAAGACATGAGCATTTGAGTATCTTGCAATCTATTTTTTTTGGCAAGATTTTATGTGAAATTAATTAAGGGACTTATTGGTCCATGCCTCCTTGTGAGACGATATGAAGTTGTGGTATAATTTTAGTATATTTTTAGTAACTTTGATCGAGGGCTTTCCACCACATTACATATTACGATGACGAATTTTTTGATACATTTTTTGCTACAAGTGAAAAACTCTTGAACACAAGTGTGTTGGACATTTTGCAAGAAAGCCCATGAATTTTGAAGGGGTAGAACATTTGTAAGAGAATCCATAAGTAATAAGATATATAATAGTGTAGTCCAAAAGCATTGCACATAGGTCCCTGGTAGCTTTCTGTTACGACCCGATCCTGGCTCCCTACAGAACCCGAGATCAACTCACCTCGACTAAATCCCAAGACCCAGTCGTCCAATGAAAAATAACTAAATGTAGAAAATATTCCACAACCACCCATGCAATGTAACTAAGAAAAAATAGATAATAGACAGCAATAGAACTAGAATAGAATATCTCAAAGATATTACATGCCACAAGCGAAAAAGTACTATTACAGACATAGCCATCACAACTAGAACAGAGAGAAATATAACAAAAACATAGTAAAAACAATTACTACATGCTAAAGGTACTCACTACTAACAAAAACCTTTACAACAGAAAAAGAGAAAGGACTACGGCTGGGCTCGACTGGGCCCAGCACCTTCTGCAGCCGATGGCACTGGCTGCTCAACTCCCTGACCTGAACATGGTTATATAAATCTGTGGTCAGCTAACGCTGAGTAAAGTGGTGGTTAAGTTATTTACAGGCAATTAAACATAAAGGAAACAAGCAGCTAACTAACCATCCAATTTCCAGTTATGTATTATTATTTGTTTCCGTTTAAACATCTATGTGTTTCTGATTCAGTTTCTAATAAGGGTCCTCAACATTTCTCAAATCCAATTGTTCCCTAAGGGAACGATCTTGATGCAATTTTCCCACAATGCAAGATGTACACATGCACTCTCTTAGCAAGGAGAGTACCCCGTGGTAGTCCTACACCCAATCTACCACCCCAGGGTCATGGTCATGACATAGCAGTGACTACGGCACACACAATAAGTGCACGGGTAGTGTTACGACCCAGTTCCTGAATCCTTACAGGACCCGAGACCGGCTTGACTCGACTAATCCCATGACCCAGTCGTCCAACAAGAAATAACCAAAATGTAGGAAAATAAACCACATTCACTATGCAAGGTAACTAACAGTAAAGGAGTACAAGTAGTAAGGAAGTAAAAGCTGCTAAACAGTACATACCACCACAACAACAGGAAAGTAGAAACAAAAGTACAGTAACAGAAATGGTAACAATAGTCTAAAACTCACTAATAGAACAGAGAGTACAACTAAAATAGGAAACTACTGCTGGGCTCGATTGGGTCCAGCACCCTCTGTAGCCGGTGACTCGGGCTGCTCAACTCCTAGACTTGTAAAGGGTTATGAGTAAAATGGAGTCAGGGAACGCTGAGTAGAGTGGTAACCAACTAAGTAAAGCAGTAAAAACTAACAGGTAAATTTATCTTTTCCAATTATTTTATTTTACAAGTAATTCCTTTTCACCCATTAGTTTACTTTTAGATTTCTTTCTTGATCTCAAGTGTTCCTCGTGGGAACAATCTTGATTGCAGTCTTTTCCAAAGAGTAGAAGGCACACGTGGTGCTCTCCTGGCCGTGAGAGTCCCCCGTGGTAATCCTACACTCAGTCAACTACCCCGAGGTCACAGACAGACATAGTGGTGACTACGGCACGTGTGATAAGTGCACGGGTAGCTACCCTGCACTGACACGTGATCAGTCATTTCCGCTAATGGGTACGCCCAAAGTACAGCATGGAACAGTATAAGGCCTAGCTCTCTCAGCAATAGGGGTCTAGCCCCTCAGAACCAAACAGGTGTCTCACCCCTCCACAGTTCACGCACCCTTGTCTGACTACCTCGGTTTGCCCATTGGGCCTAACAAGTCGATGTAGCGTGGGGTGGCTAGCTCTCTCCCTACACTAGTAGCTCTCCCTGGTACAGTGTACGCGAGGGCCAACAGAAGTCGGTGTAAAGTGGTCAATCCTAACCCCAGGTCCCAACCCAAGGGCGACTAACTCCGCTCTACACTAAGCAGGGGACAGTCACTCTCCTTGGTACCACGTACTCAAGGGCCAACACACTTCCCACTCACATTTCCAAATCTTTCCATTCATCCATAGGAGCTCTACTCCTAGTTCCCTGTAGGGTTCATGCTCGTATTCACCATATCATTCCATACCAGGTTTCATCATTCACAATTCCATTCCCGTATGTTATGCATGCAACTCATATTTCCACAATTTAACGTATGCAACAATAGATATCACAGGTAACTATCTAACTAACACAAGCATTTCATATTCCAACAGGCAGCTCATATTTATTAAC